>LFIW01000552.1:0-216583 GCA_001625285.1 Colletotrichum incanum
TGCCTGTTGTATTTTGCATCAAAAAAGAGGGTGCGTATACGCACACGATCAGTATCAGTCAGCTGCTTTGTATGGCAAGCAGCTGGCCGGCCGTAGCGCTTAGATAGGGCCATGGTGATGGTGCTGGTGATGGTGATGGATAGAGGGGAAAATGAGCTAACAGCCAGCAGGCTGGCAGAAGTACTGTAAATGTTGGCTAAACCCAAAATAGTAGGGGGGTGAGCATTAGGGTACCTAACAGGGATATTTTACTTCGGCCTGGTACCAAAGTACTATGGTTACAAGGGTAAGTCATATGGCTCCTGATTGGTTACTGACCCACATGCACGCCCAATGGATGACATAAACAAAGATACATCTTTGGTATGGAGGCGAGTATTGGGGGTGGGATAGTGTGCCTAACCAAGGGCATATAACTTCGGCCTGCAACCATAATACAATTGCTGGGAAACCACAGAGTACAAATGGACTCTGGCATTGTTCTGTTTCAGACAGCGACATCTTATAGTAAAATCTTTCTGTATGCCCTGATAGTTTATTTTCATTTTCAAGGAGCGTATGTTTCAACCCCTTTCTATGCTCAGTGTCTCGGATGCTTACGATCTACTCAGTTTTGGTTTTTGCAGCGGCAAGACATGCGCCCTATCAACAACAGCAACAAAAAAAAAGCAGAAGAAGGTAACATACAAAGGGAAGCCCTCTATTGAAAGGCCTCCATATTGTTACCAAGTGATTGTTGCAAACTGCGTCACCAGTCCAACCACACAAGTTAGGTGGACGTCTCCAATCTACCAAACGCACCTGCGATGGTAACTTGAGCCGCCGCATTCGATAGGTTTTATTGTGTTCCCTTGATTTATTCTTCTTAGGGCAGGATTGTCAATCAGACTGTGCTGCTCCCGTGAATAAGGAGTTGCGTGACTCGGGCTATGAAAACGAACGGGACTTAAAATCTCCCGAGTAGAAATATGAACGTGCCACTCCAAAACAAGCAAGTTGAAAAACACACAACAATATTCATCCATCCGCGTCGGCAGAGTGCCGACTCTGGGGGTGAAGTAAAGCAGGAATGGAATTGAGTGGAGTGCCGGGGCTCATTAGTCTAGGGCCCCTTGTGTCTGAATCGCAGAGTCGGGGTAATTGGGTTGCCATACGTACATCTTGGCTGGTGTTCGGGTATGGGACGAATCTGGGATTTTGGCGATCACCCCCGATTGCCATGTGCTACTGCAGCGTACATCATGCTATGGAAGATGTTGTGCGACACTCGAGGATCCCTTTTCGCTTCTTGGCTCAATCAACTTAAAAAGACTATATCATCAACGACGGGTCCAGCTGAGATGTCTGGCAGCGTTAAACGTCAACAAAATTATCGTGGGGCTAAGCTAACCCCTCAATGACCCATTTCCAACCAGTGTATGGTGAACCTAAATGATTCAAAACCCATGTCTTGGTACGTTCTTCGCAACCGCTTCTTAGCTGCAATCTCCGGGTGGCCTGTCCCGGGAAACCGATTTTGCTCCACACCGTCTGTCGCCCCCGTATAATGCTGTAGCAGCTATCGTTGCTGACCGAGAAATCGCTAACACGCTACGGATATTGCGCCACTCCGGGGCCTACCATAAGCCCATGGCTTCGGTGAACTTGCCCGATCTCCCTTGCCCGCCCCCACGCTGACCTTGCGTGATCCCTTGTCTGTCCCTTGGCTGTTCTGTTGCGCAGTACTGCATAGTAGTCCTATTTTGCCCTTGCCAATATGTCGCTGTTTGACGCCAGCGGCGTTTGTTGCTCGCTTATCCCCTGACTCTGGTGGAGAAGAAAGTTCATACTCGGCAGGCAAAACCGGCAACGTCGATGGTAGGCAAGATCAGGATAACTTAGTATCAGCTGAATGAGTCCCTTCGTCAGGGGCTGGCCAGATCATATATCGGGTCGTCCCGAGTCGACACAATTCTGCACTTCTTTGCGTCTCTACTCAATCGTTACTGTGCCCTTGTACATATGCACAAACAGTCGTTCTTTTACCTTTAGAGTCCCTCTCAGACGCTAGTCACCATGGCGTACGTTGCGAAGATAGCAGTGGCTATGGCAGCAATGCCGCTCTTTGGAGCGCTTGCCCGTCCGTCCTCTTCGGTCTGTCTCAAGAAACAGAACGACACCCAGCTGCTGCCCAGTTACGATTACGTTGTTGTTGGCGCCGGTGCCAGCGGCCTCACTGTGGCTAACAGACTTTCTGAAGACCCGAGTATGCCTTGACTCGCACAGTTCTTAAAAAGTTAATAATCGGGTATTGGGGCTAACTTAATCTTAGGTGTAACTGTCCTTGTCATTGAGGCTGGTGAACTGTGAGCCATTCCAAGCTACAGCATACCTCCTAATGTATTCTAATCTGTCATCTTTAGTGACGCGGGCGAGGATTTTGTCAAGATTCCTGGGTTGGCTGGAGGTGCTGTTGGAACCAAGTACGACTGGAACACGACTTACGTCGCCAACGACGCGCTGGGTGGCCGAGTCGTACCGATTCCCCAGGGAAAGGTTGTTGGCGGTTCAACTAAACTTAACCGAATGGTATTCGACCGTGGTTCAAAGTCCGATTACGATCGCTGGGAAAGCCTTGGAGCTTCGGGATGGAATTGGGATACTTTGCTCCCCTACTTCAAAAAGGTGAGAATAAACTCCTGCTGTTTGGTTTGTCCCAAGACTAACGTCACCTTAGAACGAAAAGTTTACACCTCCGACTCCCGAAATCGTAGCTGAATGGGGTGTTGAAGTCGACAACTCTGCACATGGCAATGAAGGACTAATGCAGGTTACCTATTCGCCATTTTTCTGGCCCACTACCAGTTGAGTATTCTCGCCTTTGATTTGTTGAAACAAGGCTGGTCTAACAGTTCTCACACAGAGTTCATGATCGACGCTATCAAAGAGCTTGGTATAACTGTCGCGAAGGACCAAGCAAACGGAAGCCCTATTGGTGGTTACTTCTGCCCTCACAACCAGGACCCCAAGACTGCGACTCGTTCTTCTGCCAGGGAGGCCTACTACGACAACTTCACCGGACGTCAAAACCTACACCTTCTTACTGGGCGCCAGGTTACGCAGGTTGTCACCACCGGCTCAGGAGATTCAATCAAGGCAACTGGAGTAGCAGTGAGTTGACCCGAGATCGGATGGGAGAAGCTACCAGCTTACTTGCCTCCTCTAGTTTGCTGCCAGTAAGGACGCGCAGACCCAGACTGTCAATGTGAACAAAGAAGTTATTCTTGCGGCTGGAACATTCCATACGCCTCAGATCCTGCAAGTTTCTGGCATTGGTGACCCCGCCCTCCACGCCAGCATCAACGTGCCGACTGTCGTCGATCTCCCAGCCGTTGGCCAGAACCTCCACGACCACGTTCTTTTGACAGTAGTTAACACAAGTAAGACCATACATCATGGAATGACATACGAACGCATGACACTTACAAGACAATGTAGTCAATACTACTCTTTCCGTGAGCTCCTTGTTGCAGAGCAATGCTACCTTCGCCGCCGAGGCCCGAGCCCAGTACGATAGCCAGCAGAACGGCCCCCTTAGCTCCCCAACTGGCGATTTTCTTGCTTTCCTCCCACTATCCACCTACTCCAAGGCAGGCCAGACTCTCAGTTCCCAAGCTACGGCTCAGGATGGCACTACATTTCTGCCCTCGGGCACCCCAGCTGAAGTTGTGAAGGGATATCAGGCACAGCATAAGATTCTCAACGACCGACTTTTGGCCGACGACTCCGCTCTTCTCGAAATTATTTGGTCTGACGGCGCCATGGTCCTTGGTCTTCAGCACCCTTACTCTCGCGGAAACCTCAAGGCCGCCTCCTCAAGCACTTTTGATGCCCCCGTTGCCGACGCCGCCTTTCTAAAGAATCCTCTTGATGTTTCTTTCTTGGTTGAGGCGGTCAAATTCACCCGTACTCTCACTGGAACTGATTCCATTAAGGGACTGCAGCCGTTTGAGATTGTCCCCGGTGCCAATGTTACCACTGACGATGCAATCGCCGACTTTGTCCGCCAGCAGAGCTCCACTCTGTTCCATCCCGTCGGTACTTGCAAGTTGGGCGCGAGAGAAGAGGGTGGTGTTGTAGACACCAGCCTGAAGGTTTACGGCATTAGCGGTCTACGCGTTGTCGACGCGAGCATCATGCCTTTGGTACCTGCGACACATATTATGACTACGGTTTATGCTGTCGCTGAGAAGGTAAGTCATAAGTAACCTGAAACTTCGTCATAGTCTGAAGTCACAACACTAACGTTCATCTCTTTTAGGCAGCGGACATCATCCAAGGCAGGACGGCATAGACCGATGAGAAATAAAGATTTGAGTGAAAATGCGCACCAATGTTTCGTTCAGTTTTGATGATACCTTGATCGGAAAGTACTTAAGAAGTTAGAGATTACGCATAAGTGTTGGATCTTAGGAAATTTAGGTGGTCAGAGAGCAACCATTTTTGTGCCCCGTTATGAGTTTTATTACCCTGTGAGGCGGACGATAGCACAAGCTAGCTCAAATTCAAGCTACTCGTTCCCTAGTTTTCGAAATCGAAGATTTAAACCAAGAAGCCATAGCGACAAGACAAAGCATTTGTATGTAGTAGAAATACGAAGGCCACTGCCATTGACAATTAAAACTCTGCTTTTTGAGCTATCTATAGCATGCACTTGGAAACTTAGCCAAACGTTATGGCGCTATGGGATCTAGGTTTAATTTGGACGACTGTGGTGAGTCTTTCGTCTTTGATGGGAACTAAGTCACCTCCTCTATGCTAAATTGGCCTAAGCGGCCCAAGTGTCCTTGGGTAGCTACCGGTTTTTCAATTTGGCATCTTTGCCTGTCAACTTTTGATTAGAAGATATGCAGTTTACTATTTCATTCTTTCTCCGGCTACTCTATTGTACCATGCAGTCACTTTTGCTTCACTCTTCCCTATTTCAATATTCTACTTTATTCTATTGTACTATTCCTTTTCCACTCTCCCTTCCTTTCCTTCCTCCATTTATCTATATTTCTCTATGATCGCTATAAGTGTTCATACTCTAATACGAAGTTTTTACCCATGCATCCGCTATTTAAATATGTCAATGGGTATCGTAACACAACACCCACCACAAGTCGGCATGCTTCGATCTTTCTGAGTCGACGCACTAGAGATTCCATCGCCAATATACTTCTTGCATCTAATTTCAAGATACCTAGTGGCAGAATGTCTCCTTGACTTCTATCATATGACTGTAAGATGAGTATTATCAAATTGTCTTGGTTTCTCTTCGGATTATAGGGTTGTTGACAAGCAAATCAATTGCATATGGCCTATGATAAAGCAAGTGCCATTTTACCCAGGGTAACTCCAGTCATGTTGGTTTTATGGGTCATGGTAGTCGAAGCTTGATCTCGCTAAATGGATGTCTCAGAGAAAGAACACTGAAAGAGCATAAAACATTGTAATTGTCATTTGCAGTTGTATAAAATCGCCTCTCAATACAAAAGCCACACTTATTTATAAGCCCCAATGATGTGAAGGAGTCAAGTGTATGCTTGCAACCTTTGATTTATGGCTTTGATAGACATAACCCTAGTAAGGGCAGCCTGAATCCGGGTCGCAACGGTTCTTGCCCTTGGGGCAAGGCTTTCCCCATCCAGTTCTTGTATCACAGCAGTCGGCATCCTGTCCAGGAAATGAAGCTTAGTAAACGGCTCAGACCAGTCTTTGGAAGGATATACCCACGCATTTCGTGTTGGGAATTCCCATGTTCCTGCAGAAGTTGCCGGACTCGGCTCCATTGATGCACCCAATGTAGCCATTCTGGCGGGCGCAGGCATCAGAGCCCTGATCGCCTCCCCAGCAGCAGTTGGGATCAGTGCCATCAATCCTGCACTAATTGCCTTTGTTCAGTATTTTCTATGTTACGCCACGAAGCGAAGAAGATAAAACTTACAGCGGCGTAGGCTGTCGCAGTGAGGGCAAGGATGGCGATGGACTGGAAGAACTTCATTCTGAATGAGTGAATGTAGTAAGAGTTTGTGACAAAGAGTGAACGAATATGATAAACCAAATGATGTAATGAAATTTGATATGAGTGCTGATGATTAGATGTGATAATTGGAGGGCCATGGAAGCGATACTTATACTCCTTTCATTACGGCTCCTGACGCATTCAGGACTTCTCATGACTTGTAAGTCTTGATTTCTCCTGACTCCATTTTTCGTTAGAATTATCTGTCCGTCTCGTCATCATTCATCTCTCTTCTCTCCTCTGTCTGTTAATTGCATGGCGTCTCAGTGATTCGTCATCTCGTGAACTCAGCCATATCAATCTCGGCATGAAGGTATAAATTGTAGAGCAAAGATGCCAAGTGTGTGGCCAAGATTTCAACTATGGTAGACTTTGCACCAATATGGAGTCAGCAAAACCGACTAATAAAGCAACCAGACTCGTAGACAACAGCCCAGAGCGTTCAAATCGTTAAGTTGAGACGATGTTGTGGGGGCTAGGTCCTAGCCACAACGTCCTGGTAGGACAGGTGAGAGTCCAAGCGCGCTTAGTTTCGGAGGTTTTCCGGGCGTCAGATGGGCAGTCCACGAAGACAATAAACCTAGGGTCCTATGCGAAACACCTGGGCTGAGTCCAGGTGGTCTTCCACGCCAAGCCCACTTACGAGGATGGAGTTCTGTCATTCAGATTGCAAGAAATTGATGTGCTGCATCCACCACGGACCTCAAGTCTGGGCTAAGGCAAAAGTTTTAAACGTTAATATTCATTGAAAAGCAGGTCGACTGTATGCCCAGTAGGTTTCGTAATTCCGTGATCGACAGCCATATCCCAGGTAAGTCGTCTGAACTGGACAACCTCTGGCACTACACGCCCTGCATGTCGGTCCAAGCTCGCGTTAGAGTTGGATGAAAATTCCTGCCGAAGCGTTTTAGACTTCCCAATCAAATATGCCAACGGACTTGTCGGAGATCATAAGGGCGTCTGCTAAGTACCAGCTCCGAAAGGAGAAGGCCAAGATATTGTGAATTAACTGCAAAATGGACTGAGCAATACATGTCCAGTGCCAAGAGAAGCTGACTCGATTAGCTATCTAACGTCAACGATCAATCAAGCTGTGTAAGTCTAGGCAGCTGTTCATCCAAAATTTCATCTAATTATCATTCACAGCATGGTCAGCAAAAGTACGTAGAGGTTCACTCACCTATGCGGATTACAAACAACCGAACGCAAGGTATTGTGGGTTACTGAATTGGTACCAGAGAGTAACAGAGCAGAGCTTGGCCAAGTCCACCTCATGGGAAAACTCGTACATTATTCAAAGTGTGTCTCTGGGTAAAAATAGATAAATAGTTCTTGAATCCTCTGCACAACTCTGTTCGTATTCTCACACTCTCTATTCCCGTCACAATCCTTTATCTCCAATTTCCACTCGGAACAGTCTTTCATCCTCACTTTCTTTCTCATTCACTTGGGTAAACCATTCACACTCTTCCTCAAAATGCAATTCTCCATCGTCATCACCGCGGTCGTTTCCGCCCTCATCAGCACTTCTGCTGCTGCCACCTTGGACTTGAGGGCCACTGCTCCCAAAGCACTTGCAGCTCGTACTGTTATTGACGAGGTAAAAGACTTAGGCGAACCTCATTTCGAACGATCATGACTAATTTGTCCAAATAGTGCACTGCGGCAAATGACTGCTGCATTTCCACCCGTGGTGCCTGCAGCCGCCAGGCATTCAACTGGGCTGAGAACTATCTTACTTGCCCCTTTATCAAGCTCTGCCCTGATCTTGGTGTTCCTTGGTCTTCTTGCGTACGAGATCCCTCGCCAAAGAGTCTTGCCAGAGAAGTCTTTGCTAATATGTGACATAGGGCGCTGATTGCTGTTCCATCTCTACCAAGTGGGGCCGCGGCTGCCCTGGCAAATAAGCTTTAATCGATTGTAATGGATGCGGGCATACAGACTGTGTTAGATGACAACTGCTGCTTGTCGGAAATTTGACTGAGCCATACATAAACTTTTTAAACTCCGAATGGATTTTTGTGTCGATCCTGAAACACCCCCAAAAAGGCCACAAAAAATGCTGATCTTCTCTCAATGTTCTGGATCTTCCCTTGAGCGCTTTCTCGAGTCAGAACAGCCCGAATGAAGCTCAAGCCAACCGGCAGCCCCTGAGACTAATGCGCCACGTTCCTGCTCCATTACGTACCAGTCGCGAAACGCTTATGGCCAAAAGATCTGCTCCTCACTTTGAAACGCTATAAATTGCCTGGGTGCGTCTATCTGTACCTATGTATATAGACGTTACTTTGACTTCTTTCAATGTCTGTGTGCCGCTTTACAGTAAGTGGGTTGGTATAATAATTGAAGTAGTTGCGTCCAGGATTCGTCAACCGCACTCGTGACTATATACAGGTTATCAAAGATTCAACACATCAAGTCAAACAGGAACTACTGTTCTGCTACCCTGTAAACGGTTGAACCTAAACTTCGATGGAGAAGCTGTTAACCATCTCAACTTCACAACTGCTCGTTGTCATTTGCTAGTAGGACAGGTTTCGTTAGTCACCCTACAAGCTAGAGATGGAGGTCTATGGGCGATGGGAGGTAATCAAGCAAACAATCGATACCTGAAGAACAACATAATTGCAAGAGCCTGGGTTGTCGGGCACGTTATTTGCACAGCATGTATTTTTGGTGTGCAGCAATGTCCCAAGCCACAGAAGCAAGTGCTGTGTAGCGGATTAGTTTTGTTTGTAGTGCATATGTATTAGTATCAAAGAAAGCCAAGATGAGGAACGCCAGTCATTTTAAACCCGGTACATTGGTAAACCCAGGGACAAATTTCTCCGGGATAAATCTACAATTGCTAGGTAGTGTTTCCGAAATCATGTCCAACTCGCTATCTTATCGCCATCAATTCCTGAACGCCGTGCTATGCATTTTCGAGAGAACAAATGTGTCACCAACAATAATGATGGAAGCAAAGGCTTCTGGTCAGATTACCAGTCTACCGCCCAGCCGTTTTGCTCAAGGAATTCTTCGCAAGCCTGCCTAAGGCCAAGATTGGGCCTGAGTTCCGACGGTAGGAGGGGCTCGCGGGTGAGGGGGTCGCTGGGGTGACGACGCAGGTGCTCCATGATAGATGCCCTCTCGTACGACTTTCCAGTTTTGGTCTGTAAGCGTATTAGTTGAAGCCATGTGCAAAAGTATAAGCGCAGATTAGCTTACAATGACTGGGTCAACCATGACGCCGAAGCTGATATCGTCGATGGCCCACTCTGGCACCTCACGCCTTTGCTCCTCGGAAGATCGGCTCTTCTCGAAAGTGTTCCTCAGCATCTCGATCTTCTGCTCCCACTCAGCCTCGATCTCTCTCTTCTCACCGTCATCCATGGCGTTGGAGACAGCCTGCTCACGCTCCTTCTCCATTAACTCAATGACCTCGTTTTCCAGGTGGCGGGCCTCTCTTGTGCGTATCTTCTCCATCCAGTCCCACCGCTCCTTCTTCGCCCGCAGAACCTGTGCCGTGATTGCAGCAAGCGACTTGTCGCCAATCTGCACGCAAAGCTGGTGCGCCTTCTGAGCGTTTGTGAGGGCCGAGTCGTAGTCCTTGAGGGCGAGCTGGGCTTGGGAGAGGTAGTAGTGGGCTTTGAGATTGTCGGGGGTGAGACCGAGGCACGACTCGCAGTCGGAGACGACCGCGTCCCAAATTTCGAGCTTGAGGCGTGCCATTGCGCGGTTCGTGTACAAAGCGGGGTTCTTGGGGTCAGCGATGATGCTATTAGAGACGAACAGTTAGCGTCATGGTCGATCTTGGTATTGTGTTGCTGAATAGGTACACAATAAACAGATCAAGCTGGTGGTTCTCCCGAGTGTGTCCGTCCAAAGGGGAAAGCTTACGCTTTCGAGTACAACGCCTCTGCGCCGGCATAGTCGCCTTGTTGGAAGTGGCGGTTGCCCTCTTCCTTGAGCTGAATTGATCTCGACATTGTGCTTTGTTCTTGTTACTTGCGACGATAAAACTGGGATAGATGCAACAGCTCGATTGGTTAGAATATATGTAGGGCAATTGGAAGTTTAAATCGGTTCGACAGTAAGATCGAAGAAGCTTTAAGAACGCAGCAAAGTTCACCGGACTCGACGATGCAAGCTTGGCGGTTGTTGTCGGTGAAGCAAGAGTCTGCCAAGGAGACTGTTGAGGCAGAGAACACCTCAGAGGAAGATGGCAAGGGCTGCGGAAGTTGGAAGATTGTTCTACTTGCGCAGCAGGTGTGTGCGGATCGATCGGGGTTCGGGGACGAGGCCGGGGATCAGGGGACCATTACTGTATGTAGGCGGATACTGGAAAGGACAGTTGGGCAAACCGGTCACTGCTACTCAGCCTTGTGGCGTCAAGAGTAATGTGCACACTTGGAAGGAAACACTGCCCACTACCGTTGCCGATGTTGCTGTGCTACTTGAGGCGACCAGAGCATACGTTGAAGGCGGGACCCCGCCAGCGAACCCGCGCCGATGGATTGCACGTTGATTCTAGGGGGTCTCTGTCGACCGACCCCACTTTCGCCGGGGGCGGGCGGTTGTCGTGACGTTCTGGAATCTTCCGCTTAGAAATGAGTGGCTTGCATCTCGGCCGATTTTCGTCCGATCACGTGCTGTGGCTAGGGACTCCGCTTGCCCGGCCGCTGCTCAACAGCCGAGAGTGGGTCACAGCCGCAGCCGACACGGAGGTTACCTAGTCGCCGAATGAAGCAATCGCCGGTAGCAATGTATGAATCACATCAACCAGTAAAAAATGTATTCTTGTCTAAGATACCTTGTATAAGATCAAGAGTGTAGCAACTTGAACCCAATGTCAAGCGTACTTCCCAAGCTATTCTTGTGTTGTTGCCAAGGCAAACCTTCATGCACTAAATGATTGACACCCTACGTCCTTACCTCCTCTCGCTCAATGGGAAAAGGAAATCTCCTACCTTGTCCTTGTCCAACACCTTGTACAATAACCAGATGCCTCGCAAATAGTCGCTGCCGCAACGACAATTGCAACCGCCTGGCCAAAAGATATCTCCTTATCACCATTTGTGTTAAACTCCGCCATTGCGTTCTCGGCTGCGGTCATCGACGCTATGGCAAACATGGCATATACGAGGAATGATAGAGAGACCGTTGTGGCATATGAACTATACCCCGTGGCTCCCGATCTGCCTTTGAAGATCCATCTCTTCAGCCTTGACCTATGGTCTAAGGTCAACTGAGGAAATGTAAGATCGTCTAGTTGTACTCTGTTGTTCTTTTCGGCTTCGTGAAAGGCGTTCATGTTTGTAAGCGAATGAAAGCTGCTTTGAATGAATGACACCCATCTTGTCACGAGCCAAAAGGTCATCTAATGTCAGGGATCGGTAGCACTAGAGTGATATGCGAACAAGCTGCGAACTCAAAAGGTAGGTATATTGTGATGACGAAGCTAAACGCTGCTCCCCCCCTCTCCCTTCGCATCTTCTGCGCCCTTTTTACTCTGCGCACTTTCCTCGCAAGGGCTGCGCCCTCGCTCCGCATACGAGGTGACCCACATTTCCTGCTGAGTCATAACGACTACTGACATCTAAGGGATAGACTGGAATGGACTAGTGATCTAAGGGATAGATCTAGCACACCAGTGCCCACCTATAAGAAGGCCAGCTCCCCAGCAGTCAACTGAGAGAAGACCAGAGATAAATGCAGTCATCAGTTTACACCTATCTTGCCGTTGACCTTCTCACTTCGTACCGCAGCCCCTGACACATCTACAAGCGTAGTAGACCCAGAAAGCCTTCATCTCTTGGCGGGCGATTGGCGATAAGTCTTTGATCGGTGTTGGGTAAGAGCATGGAACCGGCGGCGGCTTGAGGCAGGCGCCAATATCACCCCACCAAGCAGCTGAGACGCACTGGCAACAGCTAGTGACGAACTTTCCATCACCGAAGTCGTGGACAATAACACCCAAAAGGACGAGGCCTAATCCTTGGCATACCACAGTGACCGCTACCTGCCAGCGGGCCGCTAGGGTCTCCTTGGTGACAAGTGCAATAGAAAGAGCACTGTTTTGAGCGTCGAGCATCATCGAACCCACAATTATGTCGGCTGAAGTCAACTCGCCGTCCTTTTTTTGGATGAGCAGAGCAACGGCGAGAGAGAGATGGGTCACCGCAAGACCAGCCCCTATCTCCTTGGCTATTGTGGCGCGATTATGAAAAGTGCCGAGCAGAGCGATGAAGAGCAGGACGCAGATCTGCGCCCATGCTGCGAATCGAATGCCGCGGCCGGCAATGTCCGCTTCGATATCAACTTCGCATACGGTCTTGTGGTTGCGTTCGCCGAGAAAAAGAAAAGGAATGAGAATGACGCCGAGCAGAATGATAAACAATGGTATAGTGAGATAATGAGTGATTATCACCCAATCAGGGAGCCGTCGGTTTTCAAAACGAGCACGTACGATGATAATGACGCATTCGAAGATGAAATAGAGAGTGTTACAGGAAAGAAAGACAGCGGCGACTGCGAGCCCTGTTTGGAAGTGGTAGACGAGCGCCATGGAGGAAAGTTTCTGTCATTAGTATTCGTGATGGCCATTATGCTCAGAAAACGTGCGAGGCATTCCGAGCGTCGGCATATATAATCTAGCAAAACCTGTTGGAAACTTTCGTTGGAATATCGTACTCATATACCAGAGGGCTGATGCCTGCATGCCGCCCAGGGAGGATTTTCTTTGGCTGCTTATGGTTTTCAAGACATTGAGTAAGGCAGGCCAATAAGCCTTCAGAAGATTGTTGACAGCCACAGCAGGTAGGGAATTTGTGTCAGCCAGCATGACCTTATTTCTGTTTTAAGACAGCCTTGCGTGGCTTATAAGCTGCTATAAATGTCGCGTAGCGCAACCGAGTGCCCGTCCTACAGCGTAACATTTATAACATGCAGCGGGTTTTGAGGTTAATGCTGTCTGCAATCAAAACATGATGTATTAGATGTTTTGGACGCTATTGCGGTATGCTCAGAATAGCAAGGCAAATTGCATGTTTAAAAAGAGATGTGAGCAGTGTCGTGCAGATGTTAAGTTAAGTTGGCGGGCAAAAAATTCATAGACGAAAATACTCATTTTTCCTAGCAACATGACGAGCATCATAACGCCTTAGGAAGTCCTCAAAAACGGCAGTCATTTAGTACACTAAAGTTAACGAATAGGTCCGAACCGCTCCCACCCGCATGTATAGTGACAGCAACGAACGCGCGATTGATCAAGAACCCTAAGTGTTCGTTGAAGCAACTGACATAGGGGTAAACATCGACACTCTTATCTCTATCACCGAGAAAAAAACAAAACCTGGAGCTCAAGTACTGTCCTCGCTTCGCAAGCCATCATCCGTTTAAATCAAACCGAAAGATGACATTGCCTTTGAAATGGATATGAGTTCAAGGCGAAGCTGGTAGGCACTAGCATGACTTTCACGAATAGTCCAAACACAGCGATGCCGCCTTCGGATTCATTCCATCCCGGGATTGGCCTTTGTTTCTCATTGACTCCCGTCGTCGTACGTCGACCCCGATAGTTTGTTAGCAAGCTGGCAGCGACTCTGCCTGGACACATAACAAATTCGCGCATGGCACCAGCCCTAAGTAATGACTCGAGCCAGGAGAACAGCTTTCCTCAGACAGAAAAGCGAAACGCCAAGAGACTGGAGGAGGGGAGATTTGCCAGAAGTTGGACATTGGTCGGGCGGCCTACTCCAGACCAGGCAACCCCGCAAAACCCCGCATGTTTCCAAACCATCAAGAGAATGAGATGGGACCAAAGTGCAAAATGGGGTCCTTCCGGGAGTCCGGAACTCGCTCAGTATAAGGAGGGGAGAAAAAGGAATAGTCGGGCTTGGGTGTTCTGGCAGGTAGGGTTAGAGGCGTCTTGGTAGACAAACACGGTCATACGATGATACTTGATGGGCGACAGTTTGCTGACATCGGGTCAAACCGCGATGTTGGATCGAAGTGTGCCTGAGTGTGGGGAACGAACGGCTGCGGTTCGTTGACGAGTTGGGAAACTTTGGTGACATCGGTCTACCTACGTGCGGGTTGCAAGCGGGCTGCCTGCTGTTGACTTCAGACGAGAGTGCCAATGAATACAACATCCCATAGTAAGGGTCCTGTTTTGAAAGTAGTGTTACGTCTTACCACATCGCAATCGCTCTACCGGCTGTCAACGCAAATTCAGATCTTTCACGTTACTTCGATGCTGCGTTGCTTAAATTCCTACCCAAGCCTCGACTGGAGGCAGGCCGCAAGTCTTTGTGAAGCTCGGAAACGGAGCCGTGATAGGGATGCAGTGTGCATGAATGCTTCACAGGTCGCAATGGAAGGATGAGGTTGCCTGTCGCGCCCAGCTGTGACCAGTGATCACCTTGCAGGACGGGAAGCAGCGTCATTACTCTGGCGTGCTGAAATTTCCTGGAGGGACCAAACACGGCGGATATCCAGGTTGAGAGTGAGACTGACAAAACTGAACCAACGGGGACCCGACGGCGCCCGACCAACCGAGGCCAGGGCTGGCACTATCAATCGCGAGTTGCAGGTTACAGTCCAGGAATGTGGCTGCACCTACAAACTCGCGGACCTGCAATCCTGTGCAGCTGTGCCGCTGTTTGCCTGCGTCCCCCGGCGTTTCGGTTCCTGATCTGTGTGTTGCTGATGAGCCTTAGTCAGGCCAACCAATGAAAATGATGATGAATCAGAGGACTTGGAAATTATCAGATCATGCTCGAGCAGCAAGGAGCAGGCATCTTCAATGAGAAGGTGGGACCGCTACAACAGTACGATGTACCATAGTACTGTTTACTGCGTAGACATGAGCTTGGAAAAGAGAGTTGAGAGGAGGGAGGGGCCAGACTTTCTAAGTTGATAATCGCAGAGCGAGGCCCCCAAAGGCAAATCCCAAGAATCTGGGGAAGTGTTAGCGCGCAACGGGAGCCGATTGTGTCGTCACGGCGCGACCGTTCGGATACAAGGAGGCTCGGGAAAAGCGTGTCGTGTCGGTTGACTGTCGGGTCACACTTCTGGTTCCATAGCGTAGACCAGAATGCCAGAATCGAGAGGTTCGACCTCGGACAAGATAAGCAGCGCTCGTGACTGGAGCAAGGAAACGCCGGTCGCTTCTCGAGTGACATTTCCAGGAAAGCCGAATTCCCACACGCGTTGTCGCGGAGAGTCGGTAGGTACCCCTGCCCCTCGGGACCCCAAGGGGAAATCTCGCCCAATCGTGACCCGATCATTACTCACAGTGGAGCCTGCTCGTGCACGCTAGGGCGGTCGTCACGCCCAGTGTCCTCTTCCGGGATTGGCCGAACGAGGGGAGGAGCGATGTTTGCGCGAGCCTGCGATGCGGCAGTCATTGCCTTTTCGCCCACAAACGCACAGGTGCCCCGGCTTTCCCCCCCTTCCCACCCATTCCCCTTCTAGCCGACTCACACTCTCTCCCCTTGCTCCCACCCCTCTCCCACATCCAGTTTGGCGGGCCACAAGTGAGGCGACATCAGGATTTATCTCACACAACCTGCATCCGAGGACTCTCCTGGCCCTCCGCATTTGCGACCGACTTGACTCGACAACTCGACATCGACTCGACCCGACCAGGGCACACGAAGCACTCTGACGCACGCTGCACACTTCCCGACTTACAGGATCGGGCGTAGGCGACCGTACTCACATATAACCAAACGTCTTCCATCCCGCCCGCATCCCACGCTCCCAGAACTAGCACCTGTCTGCCTGCCTGCGTTTGCGCTGCACCTCCACGCCGATCACTCACCCCCAGCGTCTCCGCGATCGAAATCCCGCGCGCAGGATCGAGACCGTCTCTTCGCTCCCTAACCGCCGCATCACCGGCAGCGACACGCTTCTTCCACTTGACGGTTCAACTGCCTTTCGACCGACGCCGGAGGATATTCCAGTCGACAAACACCAGAACCCCGAGCCTGAACTACCTCTCGCTGCGGTTCTTCAATTTCCCTTCTCCGTGCGAAACCGTCTTGCAGCGCGAGCTTGGACGCCCTGCTCCAGGATCGACCCGGTACGGGCACGGATGACAGCATAACCCCCAGCAGCCTGGCAGAACTTCATAGCAGGAGTATAGGGGTCCCTGACCGAAGTGTCTGGTTTTACCCTTTTACCAGCAGAACCTGCCCGTTACGTCCTTACGTCAATATACGATATTTTCCTCCCCTCCCTCCAAAAGGAAACACGCACGAACAAGAGCCACTTTTGCCTGCGCAACATCATCACCACGCGGCGAAGGAGACCGGCGCCATTACGGTCAGCCATAACCACGATGCCCTCCCAACGACCCTTCTTCCTCTCCACTTTCTTCGCCTCCTTCCGACAACAGTCACCCTCCGCGACGACGCTCTCATCACAACAGCCCAACAAGCATTCTACGCAGGCGTCATCGTCGGCGTCGTATGCAACGCAGTCCGTCGCATCAGCGCCCCGAGCCATCTCGTCAAATGCGTCACCAAGCAGTGGGGGAAATAGCGGCAGTGCCAACTCTGCGACGCGCTCATCGGCAGGAGTCGTGAACCAGTACCCGCTACATTCCCCGCGCGGTGGCATTCCCATTCCCGGCGGCTCGAATCGGCGGCGCGGGAGCGATAGCAGCAGCGAAGGATTCCGTGACGTGTTGGGTGCCGATAAGTGGTACATTGGTGGACGGACCGCCGCTGGCGAGGAGAAATTCTTCAAGCTCGGCGTTGTCCGGAGGGTACGCAGTAACGATGGCCTCAGTCTGGATCGTCTGAGTTTATAGATGACGACGGTTGCAAGAGGGAACAAACATGATGACATTGGGAAACGACTTGGGTACATAGGTGGGCAAGGGAATCGGCATATCAACAAAGAACCCCAAATGATAAATCTGGGAGGGACACATTTCCAATCCACAAGGATTTCGGGGGTCAACGGCGTTTGGGACTCATGATTCTCTTTGGTCGAAACAAATAGGAACCCGACAAGGGGTAGAGCACATGATAGTGCAAAAGACAAGCAGCATCGAGTTGAGCAAAACAACTGGGAACAGAAGTCTCAAATCACTCTTCTGTCTCGTTTTTGTCTATCCGTGAATTCCATACATACATTACGACTTTCTTTAACTAAGTCCAATGGCTGCGCGGCATAGTGAATGCTTTACCACATGAATCGCTGCATCCTACCATTCTCCAGAACCCGACCATCCTCGGACTTCCACAGGTATGGCTTGGCAAGGAAGACGTACATGGTAACAACGTTGACCAGCAGGAACCACAGCGTCTCTAGAACGAGCCGGACGTCGAAGTTCTTCCCGAACCTGACCAAGGATCCCAGCCCCGGGAGGCGCTCGAGTTTGGTCAGGGCCGGGTGCATGGCGGCGTGTCCGTGGAGTTTCCACGCTGGGACGAGGATGCGCCAGAAGACCCAGGGGAGGATGAAGTAGCGCGGCTCGACGAGGGGCGCTGTCATCAGAGACAGGGTCGTCGCAAGAAGGAGAAGGATCGCGGTCGACGAGGCGGGGGGCTCTGTGCTCTGCGATGTCGGGTCGGCGAGGGTGATGATGGCGAAGGGGTCGTAGCGTCCCTTTGCTTCCTTGTTGTCTCCAGAGGCGGTAGTCTCGGGATCTTCTAGGGGCTCCGTGGCAGGTGGCTTTTCCACGCGCGCCTGCACACCGGAGGTGCCGAACGGGTTGTTCTCGAAGGGAGCTGGGCGGAAGGGGGTGTACCGTCCGGAGCAGTCCTCTGTGTGGTCTGACAACAGCCCGCCCTGGCCGCAGCCGCCGAGTGCGTCCCAACAAAGCCAGCGGGCGATGGTGTAGGGGAGAACCAGGTAGTAGCGGAACAGACCGGGGCGGCGGATCGTGTATCGGAAGACGTAGAACATGTAGTGTCTGTTGTCGGCGAGGGTGAAGGGGTGGATGATGGTATTGAAACGGACGACGGCGAGGGTGAGCAGGATGAGGAAGGGGGTGAGGACGAGATGGTAGAGTTTGGATTGGATGAGGGTTTGGAGGGTGTTGAGGATGGGCGAACTTGTGGGGCTGTTTGGGGATGCGGAACTTTGTAGGTCGGTCGCTTCTTGGCTCCGGATCTTCTGCTTCTTCGACGAGCCGGTCTGGGAGGAGTCGGCCAGCGCGTGCTTGCGGTCTGGCGCCAAGGGACTGGATTCTACAGGCTTGAGTGCGGGTTTCTTGGAGGTTGCGCTAAGGATACCGCGGACATAACGAAGGACGCCGATGGCGGAGGGGAGGAAGAGCGGGAAGGAGAAGAAGGCGAAGAGGGGCCAGATGTAAAGCATCTGGGCCAGATGGAGCGTCGCGACATGGTTTGATTTGTCACCTGCCAAGGGTTAGAGGGGGGGAAGACGAAGACGTGTGGGCGGGACACACCTAACACTACGCCGCCGTTCCAGGCTACGAAGCCGGCGAAGAGCGCCATGACGGTGATGTGCGGATATACTTTCTTCAGGACGCGGAGAGGGTTCGCCAGGACTGCGATGCCGATGCTTACGGCAGAGAAGAACAAGTCTAGAGACAGTCAGCAAAAGCCTCGAGAAGATGAGAAAGGTACGAACCGTCTGGCCATGCGGTGTTTAGAGGCGGATCGTGGACATCCCCGACGGAACATCTCCAGACGTAGAATCTGACATATTCCCTCAGGGTCGTCGTGGTGGTTTCCGGCACGGGCTTGGGACGTAGAGTCTTGACGGCCGCAACGGCCTCCAGACCGCCCATGTAAACGACAACCCAGAAAACATTTGTCTGTCTCATAATGAGGGTGAAAATACCAATGACGATAGTTGTCCAATCACTCAGGAATGAGCTCCTCTCTTCCCGCACCCGACGGAGGTGGTGGTAGTAAGCGACCAGCACGGACATTGTCGAGACGACATCTGTATAATACAGACCCGAGAAGAAGAAGAGGACTGGGAAGAGGGCGACGTTCCAGCCGAGGTGGATCGAGTGGAAGGACAGTACGGCAGGCGGCGCCGGAGAATGAGCCTCGGGACGGCGGGTCTCAATGAGGTGGCGGCAGTGGGTTGCGAGGACACCAACGCCGAGGACGGCAATGATGTTTACGCCACGGAGGTCGAGGACGGAGCACTCGGGCCGCATCATCACCTGAAGGTAGTACTTTGAGAGAATGTATCTAGGAGGATTTGTCAGTTCCGGCGGTTCGTGAGCTGGGACGGGAGATGGGATGACTTACAGCCCGGGAGGGGTGGTGATCTTGTCATCCCACTCGTCCCACCGTCCTTGGCAGAATTTCTGAGCTTGCGGAATGTGGAAAACCTCGTCCTACGCATCGGTCAGTATTCTGGATTTTGTAGATTAAGGAGAGCATAAGCTGACCAAGTAAGGTTTGTCGACATGGGCCATGACGTTACTGCACCAGATCCAGCCAAGGATGAAGATGATGATGTACGAGAGCCGCATGAGTACATCGTAGAGTTTGTTTGTCTTTGGCCCCGACGGGTCTGGGTTCGGCATCTTCGGAGTGATGAGCCATAGTAGTGAATAGAGAATGACGACGGACAGGATGTTGAGCCCATCGACAAAAGCTTCGATTGCCTTCATGCTGACTGAGATGCCCAAGAGGGCAGAGTAATGAAGGAAAAACAGGGTACGGGGGCTTGAGAGTAGTGGTTTTGGTCGAGGCCGAATGGAATTTAGAACCAGATATAAAATTGCTTGAAAGAGTGAAATGAAGGATAACTGATGCACCCAAGCCCTGCAAACAAAACAGGTCGACTCCGGCAGTGATAACACTCACACTTGCAAGCGAGGTGAGAGAAAGTGAACAGTTCGCCAAATGTCCAGGAGAAGGCCATTACGCGTCTTCGCACTGTCTACGCACGGTCCTTCTCTCTCTACATGCATGGATTGAGCCCATGATCATGATGTATATGGAGCAATTCTGGTCCGTCTTTTTGGTCTTTTGTCCAAATTACGATTTAATTTCCATCCAAAGGAAGGTAGAGGGGCTAAGCAATGTCGAGGTCACTGGCTTAAACAAACACTGGCTGAAGTTCAAGAGTCTATTGTATCTTTTATACAAGCCCCGAAGGGAGGACACTCCTCAATCTCACACCGCCACCCTGCAATGCCGCTTGCCCATTTTCTACTCTGGTAAAGCACATCCAGGCCAAATCGGGCATTTAGAAAGGCTGTCATCACTGAGTTAGCACATCTGCGCCACAGCTCTTCTTTCCGAGGAACACATACGTTGTCAGAGGGGGGGATGTCCTTGACATAGGTCTGGCCGATGACGGGAATCTTCTGTATGAGGTGTCAGCAATCAGCACAGCCGCCCTTCAGGGGACGTTGTTTGTCGTACCATAAGGATGTCACGCTGGATTCTGGGAATGCCAGAGGTGTAGAAGAGGGCGGCAATGCCGGCAGCAGCGCCGAAACCAGCAGCACGGGTTCCGCTGTCATCAATCATCAGCATGCAATTCTAGCAGTCACAGTTTTCCACTTCTCGGTCGTTCGGTGGTCCGGCATTCCTCTATTCCTAAGCTCCTGGATCGGACGGCATTCTGCCGAGCAGCAGCCTGCAGCCAGACGACCTGGATCTCTGTATTCGCAATCGCTGGGTTGACTCCGGAGAAATACTCACAACTTGAAGACCTGGGAAACGGTCCAGCCGCCAAAGTTGGGCACCGTGTTGTACCTAGAGCCGTCTAGTCAGCCCACATTGTCATCACGTATTCGCCCGCAGCTCGAGAGTCAATTCGCTGCATTGAAGCCTCGAAGTTTCGTCTGGAGTCCGAATTCTAGACAGTAGGATCGTGGGAAGGACCGGGAACATACTTGGGACCGAACTTGCTGCGGTAGGTAGGGTACATGGTACCGACGCGGGCCTATTCAATACAATTTGTCAGTACTTTGTCTCGCAGGGCATGCTTCTGGAGCCAGAAGCGAGTTAAACCCTGGCCGGTGTCAGGTCGCGACGTACGGGAGAAGGCATCTTGAATGTGGCGGTCGTGCGAACGAACTGGGGAATTCAATTGCAGATGCAAAAGAGGGAGCGTCGTGAAAGAATGGTGATGTTGCGCGAGTTTCTTAGCGGGAAAAGCCGGCCGGATTTCCCATGCGCCTCAGGCTACAGGCTGGGAGCGAACATCGAAACCTGTAGCCAATTGACGCAGGATGTTGGGTGGGTCCTACCCGCGGTTCAGCGGAACCAGGAACGAACCAAGCTCAGCCTTGCACCCAATTCCTCTCCTCTACACCAACAGCTCGACCAGCGACGTCGGCTGATCCAGGAACCTTCCGAGACAAGCATGGATAAGGTCATCGATGCGCGCTTCGAGCGCGTTGAAAAGGCTCTTGCTAGTCTCATCGAGTCGGTTTCAAAATACCATCCACACGCGAAACAGGCATTGGACCTGCACGAGGCCGATAATGACCTCGCAAAGGGTCTCGACGAGGGTAAACACGATGCTCATGAAAGCCCTCCGACAGCCAAACTGACATTCTCAACCGTACAGTTCAAATCCATCAGAACAACCACCTTCGCTTGCAGCAGCTCCGGGCAACGACTTCCTCCCTCGATACCCAGATCCGAGAGACCCTTCAAAGCCTGGCAACAACCCGCAAAGACATAACCACCACCCAGATCACAATCTACCCTGATGGACCAAAGTACCCCGTCAAGTATGATGAGCTCCTAAATTATGCCCGCCGCATCAGCAAGACCACCCTCCCACCCGCGGCTCTCACCAATGGCGGCGGCGTCACAACCGGCGGAGGCACCCCGGCTCCTGACCCGAACGCAAGCATGACCACAAACCCCAACACCCCGGGCGCAAATGGCCCCCAAAGCCAACCCGTCAGCGCGGCCCCAACACCGAGTCAAAGCCAGACCCCCGGCCCTTCGGGTGCACCAAACAGTAGCCCCTTGCAGGACGCTCTCCAGGGTACCCAGCAGACCACCACGACGAGCGGCGCGACCTCTTTGCCCGACGGCCTGCGGAACCACCTCGACCCGCACTTCAACGCGAGCTTCATCCCCTGGCCCAACGAGTTTCAGATCCGCAGCGGCGCCATGGCCGTCTACGAGGACCTGGCAGACAAGGGCATCGACCCGCGCGGCTACGACCCGCAGCAGATCGCCGAGGCGAAGCGCAAGGAGGAAGAAGAACGCAAGGCTCGCGAGGAGCAGGAGAAGCTCGAGATCGAGCGGAAGAACAGGGAGTACCAGGAGAAGATGGAGAAGATCCGCCGCGAGCAGCAGGAGGCGTACAGGCGCGATAGTGTGGCGGCTGGCGCTGGTGCTTCGTCGGCCGGGAAGAGCAAGCAGTTCCAGTTTACTAGTCTTATGGACGATGACGATGACGATGAGTAGTTGGCGAGCTACCTGCCCGATCAATGTTCATATCATACGCTTCACTAGAGGGCGCATAAAAGCAAGGTATAACGTGCGCTGTTGTTGTTTTCCTGAAAGCAGCTCATTTTCGTCTACCAATCCACGCCGTCTAACCATCTAACAAGAAAACCCATTTTGCAAATCTCATAATCAATCGCGCCGTGCTCCTTGACACGAGCATCTCACCAATACGACAATGTAATGCTCAGGGCTGAAAGTGAGTATTCATACAACAAATGTTGATACAAGTGCATGATCCAGACGCCACATGCCAACGCCCCAATGCAATGCCGTTTAATCAATCTTAATTGAGGCGTAGATCTTCCTGACGAACCACCAACTGGCGAAGTAGCCAATCGATCCTACAGAAGGTGATTAGTGTGGCCCAAACTCGAACTACCAGAGGAATGCTTACCCGTGAGAATGAAGAACAAGAAGGAAATGAGCGCGCTGTAGCCGACGTAGAGCACAGTGCCGGATAGGTTGCTCAGGTTCAGCTTGGTGAAGAGGTACAAGAGGCAGTTGAGGAAGATGTAGCCGCCGCTCATGCCCGCGGCGAGGAATGAGCGCCATTGCCAGTTGTAGTTTTCAGAGCATAAGAGGAAGTACACCAGCAGGATTGTGACCGCGGCTGTGGTGACGATCATAAGGCCGTATGAGAGGAAGAGGAAACCGAACATGTAGTAGATTCGGCTGAACCAAACAGAGCTCATGATGAAGTAGAGCTCAACGAAGATAGCGCCAAAAGGCAGAAGACCGACGATGAGCATGCTGGGGATGGGCCTGAGGTACGTCGTGGATGGCGGGATCTGGCGGGGGATTTGATTGGTCTTTACGGGCGGCTCAACGACGGAGGCACGGAAACCCATCCAGGATCCGGCGAACGATAAGGGTACCGAGAGGATAAACCAGATAGCAATGATCACCAGCATGGTGGTGAAAGGCACGGCGCCAGAGGACTCCTTTGCCCAGAGGACGAGATCCAGAAAGAAGAAGGCCCCGAAAACAATGCTTGGTACCAAGGTCGGGGTCAACGCAATGTTCATCTTCCACTTCTCGCCCTGAAGCGACTTGTACGTCCTCGAAGAAACGTAACCGCCCACAAAGCCCAACAGAGTGTAGAGCAGGAGGATGATCGTTCCGAGTGATCCACGGTTGGAAGGCGACAAGAAACCGAGAAGCGCGAAGCAGATCGTGAAACCGGTCATAACGAAAAGCTGAACACCGTTTCCGAGGAGAACCGACAAGAGGAGAGGGTTCGATGGGTTGCGGAAAACGTCGCCATGAACTAACTTCCATCCGGAATCCTCCTGGACACCGTCTTCCAAAGCGGAGGTACCCGACAAATCATCCAAGTTGATTTGGTCCAGGCGATTATACCTGGCGATATCCTTCTTCAGAGTCTTGACCAAAATGGACATAACGGTGAGGATCAGAATGATGACGATGATGGCAGTGTCGATGAGCCAGAACCAGTGGATCTTGGGGTCGAAGACGTGCAGGTACTTGTCCCAACGTGTGGCCCAAGCCGTCTTAGACTCGACCCAGTATACGGAGTACGAGAACTTGACTTCCTTCTCGGTGCCATCCTCCTCGAAAATGATGGGTTCCATCTTGTTGTTACAGTCAAGGAGGCCCGGGTAGGCACGCGAGCTCGGCTCGACCACAACACCAACAACGCGCAACTGCGACTCATCGCCGCTAACCGGGTGGTACTCAATGTTGATGTCGTAGTGGTTGTTGAAGATTACGTTTCCATTCTCATCCTCGCCGCCCATTAGGAATCCGGGGTTGTAGAAAGTCGTATTTGTGAAGTCGTCGTAGATCTGCTGCCCAGCAGGCAAGCCGTCCACGAGCCAGTTCAAGCTGTAGCCTTCTTCGATGCGACGCTTCACGAATCCGACGGCGGCCGGGGGGTATTTCTGAATGCAAAGCGGCTTGCATTTCTCATCGTTCTTCATCCGCAATTCGAACGGAGATGTCATGATGCGGTCTCCGAACAGGATGCTGCCCAAGCTCTCCGACACATATTCGGGACGGGGTTTAGGCTCGCAGAACTTGAAGCCGGGGTGGTAGTAGTCGTAGGAATCAATCGAGTGTAACCGGGAATCGGATGGAGCGGCGACGGGCTTGATGCTGTTGACGTAGAGGGGAACGAGGTCGCCCTTCTTGTATGATGTGGGCGCAACACCTGGGAGGTAAAACGCTGATACCAGCTGCGGGATGGCCAGCAGCGAGGCCAGCAGCGCCGAAGAAGGCGCCATGTCTCGTAGTTGCATCTTATTAGTTTGCTATACCTCTGTCGAAGAGTCTGCGATCAGCCTTGGAACAATGCAGAGGTGAGATGGTGGCCAGACGAAAAGTAGCATGAAACATGAAACCGATGGGAATAGCTCCATGGATGCGATTACATACTCGTGGATCTGTAAGGTAGGTAGCGCGGAACGACTTATAGCCGGTAGATCATCCGGATTTCTGCTGCACTTGGCAAGGCGTGATGAAAACTGTTCAAGGAGAGGACGGAAAGCTGGCGGTCGTGTTGGGCAGAAACAGAGTTGCTTCGAGGTGGACAGATGGCCAATTGCCTTTAGTTGTCTCAGGGCCGTGAGCTTCGTATCTCGTTCTCAAGGAGCTCCTACTCCCTCGAACAACTGTCCCAAACCCAGGCTTAGTCACGCAGCTCCGTCACCCCAGGACCAGGACCTGGACCGAGCTCCGTCTTCGGAAAATCATCTATCCGGCAAGCGGTTCCGGTGCAAGGATCCAAGTTGGAAACATCGAAGGTGGACCCTAGTTCTTGGGAGCCCACCGACGGCGCAGCACGGTCCCGCAATTCGCAGATCGGTTTAGTGGTTGCAAAGAAAAATTTCCTGGATCGCGCCTCTGATCTGCTGCGACCTCTAATTTTCAATCTGTACCAACAAACATCGCTACGTTGATCATGGCGGCACCAAGCACTTTGCCAGCTCTGCTGGACTCATTGACGCAGTCATTGACCACATCACTCGACGCAGCGCCTAAGACTTCGATTGCGCCTCCCGAGAACGGCATTTCTCTGCTCGACACCAAGAACGAACTTCTACTCTCTTACCTGCAAAACCTCGTCTTCTTGATTCTTCTCAAGTTGCGCAACGCCAAGAAGCAATCTAACGACGATGAAAACGCCAGCGACACCACAGATACCGTCGTCAAGAAGCTCGTAGAGCTGAGACTATACCTTGAGAAGGGTGTCCGTCCTCTGGAGGACAAATTGCGATACCAGATCGAGAAGATTCTTCGTGCCGCCGACGATGCTGAACGCAAAGCCCAGGCAGTCAAGGCTGCCAAGGGTGCAGGCTCTGACGAATCTGGATCTGACGATGAGTCTGGTAGCGACGAGGACGAGGACGAGGACGAGGAACTCAAGGCAGCCCATCTCCAAGCCCGACCGGATGCCTTTGTACGACCGGCCGCCGCATCTGCCGCGGTTGCAGCTGCTCAGAAGGACGGTGTTTACAAGCCGCCGAGAATCGCACCCACAGTCATGCCCTCCGAGCGTCGCGAGAAGACCGACCGTCGGCCACTCAAGTCTGCCACCATGGACGAGTTTATCGAGCACGAGATGTCGACTGCACCCATCGCAGAGCCCAGTATCGGTACAACCATTGTCAACGGTGGTCGCAGGATGAAGACTGCCGCAGACCGCAAGACCGAAGACGAGCGTCGCGAATACGAAGAAACCAACTTCGTCCGACTCCCCACACAGAGCAAGAAGGCCAAGGCACAGGAGGCCGCCAAGACTGGCCGCAGCAGCCGCATGCAATTCGGTGGAGAGGAATGGAGAGATTTGGGCGAAGGTGTCGACCGCATCAACAGACTCACCTCGCGCAAGAGTGGTGGCGGTACCCGCGATCTGCTCGACAAGAGCCGGAAGCGTGGCAGAGAGACGACCGACGGACCGAGGGGCAGTGGCCAGATCGAGATGGGCGAGAGATTCCAAAAGAGGGCCAAGATGTTGGAGGCGGGCAGACGCGACAGAGGCAAGCGATAGACGGAGATGCAGATACCCCCAAAATAGACGGAGCGCTAGCCCTCAGAGCAAGACGATGTGTCGAGATCCTAAGAGCCAAGTCTGGTTCAATTGACCCTAAATCTGCACCGCATCGCCGTCGTTTGTTTGCCGTGACAGCAATGTGCGGTGTGTGTGATATGTGTGGTATGTGTGTGCTTGCCGATGCTTGGGTTTCCCCAGCTGTTGACAATGGTCCAGCGTGATGCGCCAGCAAAGATGGGCGTGGGATGCGCGGAATCAAATCCGATCGGCCAGGAACTCCCATAAATTGCCGATGGAAACTTACCCCTTCGGCTCTAGACCGCTGAAGCAGCTCAAACAGCGGGCCTCGGCCTCCTGGAACTATGCATCAGAGCCCTGCCACAACCATCAGTTCGGCCTTGGTTTTTTTCATTTTGCTTTTTTGTTCCATCAATGCCGCCTCTAGAGTGACCTAGTGATGACACTGATCGGGCGTTTGGAACCTTCCATTTGCCTACGCAGTTCCTCAACGGCTGGATCAGACAACGGCCCAAGCCTCATCTCCCCCTCTCGCATGTTCAATTCCCCGCCAATGGTGGGCTGACAGGACGTGGCTTAACCCTCGTCTTCACATGCTTCAACGCAGCGTTTCAATGGGCTCCCTAGCGTTCCTAGTGACGTCATTCGTACACAATTGGGTGGGCCTGTTCGCCTGGCGTCTCACCTCACCTTTCCAGCAAGCAGTGCCAGGAGGGCACGAAGCTCACATGCCAGTCGAGCTGCCCAGAGCTCCTGGAGCTCCCTAGGCTCGTCGTGGTTGACAGGAGCATTTCCCCTTCTTCGTTTGTCATGCGAAGCTCGGTAGGGTTTAATATAGCTTCGTGTCCTCTCCCTTTCTTCCCATTGTGAGCTCGCTTCTTCCTCAATCCCTACCGCAGAGCCACCCGACTGCTGTGCACTTCCCTACCTTCCTCAATACGAACCCAGGCTTGCGGCCTACTCGCCACGATGCCGTCTGAATCTCGCATCGAGAACCCCCTCTTCCACCCCTTCCTCTTCATCTTCCAGATCTGGCAATGGTTCGCCGATAAGATCTTCTCGCCCACGCCTCCGGAGCCGAGCACTCGCTTGAGCCGCCCCAAAGTCGCAGTCATCGGAGCTGGTATCACTGGTGTTACTTCCGCCGCGCACTGCATCGGTCATGGCTTCGACGTTGTCATATTTGAGGCCGGCGGCCGCGAGAACCTGGGCGGAATCTGGAGCGTAAGGGCCCCCCTCAAAGGATTCTGTGAGGTGTGCTGCTAACAGCCGACACAGAAAGTGAACAACTCGTCAAGCCTGCAAATCCACTCGATGATGTTTCGATTTCATCCCTCGGTCAAGTGGGAGCGCGGATACCCGGACAGACAGCAGATCCTCAGCCAGGTGAAGCAACTTTGGCACAAGTACGGTTTGGAAACCCGAACCAAGTTCAACACCCCCGTCGAGAAGGTCTACCAGGATGAGAAAGGCAGATGGGTCATTAACAACACCGCCAATGGCCACTTTGAAGGTGTCATCGCCGCTGTCGGGACCTGCGGTGAACCCAAGATGCCCCAGCTCCCGGGTCTCGAGAACTTCCAGGGCCATGTCTACCATTCTAGCCAGCTTACCGGGTATGGCCCCTTTCGGAATGCCAATGTAGCGTAACAATGCTAACGGTCCCTTAGTAAGAACGCCAAAGGCAAAAAGTTGGTTGTCATCGGCGGCGGCGCCAGTGCCGTCGAGGCATTGGAGTTTGCCGTGGACGAGGAGGCCGAGAAGACGTCCATCTTGTCTCGCAGTGACAAGTGGATCATTCCCCGCAACCCGATAGTGAACATGCTTCTCGCCCTCAACATTCTGGGTCAAGAAACTCGTCTGTCGTGGATTCCCGAGACACTTCTGCGAAAGCTCTTCTACCGAGACTTGCAGGAGATCGCGCCCTACGACAAGGGCATCTACATGGACACGCCGATGGTTAACAGCCAGGTCATGGACACCATTCGGTCTGGCCATGCTGAGTGGATCCGCTGCGACATTGAAGGCTTTACTGCAGATGGAGTCATTGTCAACAGGCGTGCTCAAGGTGTTCCCAAGGGGGGCCCAGGCAGAAGACAGGTCGTCCCCGCAGACATCATCGTGATGGCCACTGGGTACAAGCGCCCTTCGCTGGACTTCCTTCCTGATGACTGCTTCAACGAGCCGTATGAGCCCCCCAACTGGTACATCCAAACGTTCCCGCCGAACCATCCCTCCATCTCTGCTATCAACTGGTGAGCAACTCTCTATTTCAGAAGTAAAATAGGCAACCCTAACACATTACAGCACATATGTTGCCGCTATTGGCACCGTCGGTAACTGGCACATCGGTATCTACACTAGAATTCTCCTCATGTTCCTCATCGATCCGATGACAAGACCACACCCGTTCTGGATGAAGGCCTGGATTGAGATGACCAAGCTACTCAAGTCTGCCTCGCCTACTGGTGCCTTTGACTTCTTCACTTACCTCGAGCTTATCTGGTGGTTCGCCTTCAGCGTCACCTTCAACCCATTCCGATGGAAGTGGGCCTTTTTCGTCTTCTTCGGCCTGGGCTTCATGCTGCCCAAAAAAGTCGTTGAGGTTGAGAGCCGTATCCGCAACGGAATGGGCTTTCAGGACGAGGTCGGCCGCGATGTGGGACACAGCATTTGACAATTCCAATGTTTGCTGAATGCTATCAAGCAAAGCTTAACGACTGGCATGAGAAATGTTTTCGAGAAGCCAAGGTGGAATTTGTTCCTTTTCAGCCATTGCATGACTGATATTCACCAACGCAATGTCTCAGAGCGCTTGTTACTCAAAAGCCGCATGTATAATAGCTGTTCTGATTTACCGAGACTTCCGAATGAACGAGACGTATCACGACCTATGTGGATTTCTCCTCTGGTCCCTGACTGCATCCGGCTGAAAACTATCTGACCACACTCTAGGCTAAGCATAAATGTCATCATGATCGTCAAGATCGTCCCTACCTTCATCTCAGACCTACGGTACAGCTCGGCTCCTGGAAACTTAGCACACCTGATATTCCCGTCAGTTGGCAGGCTAGATATACATTGCTGCTTTCGTTTCCCAATCTTCCTTCGCTCGACTGCTACGGCATAGTCGCCAACTTTGAAGGGAGACCAATCATTTTTTGTATTACTAGAAGAGCTGGTCTCACTTGTCGCAAAGGACTGGCGCCGTACGTTTGGATGTCGGTAGAGACACGCACCCTGGATTCCCAAGTCGGTCTAGTGTACCGCTCGGCAAGCCCGGTTCAGTCGGCTCCGCGCAAGCCACAAAAACATTTCGAGCAGCGGCACATATCAAACCTCTTTCAGCTTGCGTCTAGGGTCTAGGGATCCGCGTCCCTCGCGTCGCAATGTCGATAGGTACGGCTGCTCAGTTTCCTACCAGCTATGTGGTCGTAACGACATTACGCAGGCTTACGTTGAAGTCTCGCCGTTTCCGGGAGTCCAATCTGTGTCTAAACTCGAAAAGAGGCGTGAAATCTGCGATCTATCTAAAGCCTTGAACGGTACCGTCAACCTCTGCTACTCATTGCTATATGCGGGGACGACCAGTCAGAGCACGCATCATTGAATTCCGCCAGCCACGAGTGTAATGGTGTGAGACGCAGCACGTTTCGCAGCTCAAAATCCTCATTAGTATGCATACTTGGGGGTTCTTCAGCTTAAAGACCCCTCAGCCTGGTAGCGGGTTGTCCGAATACCGAGACATGATTAGGACTATCAGACATTCCGTTCCCCTCCTCATCACAGGCTTGTCTCTGTTTGGAATTATTTTTCTGGGCGTGTTACGTCCAGGACAGCTATGTATTGGTTTTCTAGACGAAGGTTGCTTCAGCTAGGCTAGCTGTCTCCATATCCACAATGCCATTCTCGATGCGAGCATCTTCACCAAAGTACGGGGACTTGAACTCGTCCACTCAGGGACGAGCCGGCGAAGTTTCTGTTTCAACGAGGATTCAAGGATCGTCAGCTGTTGTGAGACTCCGGAATCACCGCCAATTCCTGAAATACGAAGAGACCCCTCTCCAAGGTTTTTATATGTGTAGAGTTATAGTGTGGCCCTATAAGTTGGACCCTGGACCCCGAGAACCTAGGGAAATCTTCTAGCATAAAACTCCTGACCATGCTTGGATTTCGCAGAAACCCATTGAGTGTGTTGCCAAACCCCCCCTTCCGTTAACTCACTTTCTCTTTGAAGAACAGCAACTGAAGTTTCGTCCACTTAAAATAGGCCGGCGGAAGCGTACTTCCACTTCATCGCCCCTCCAATCTTTTCGCTCCGACACTGCCGAGCCCATCGACAACATATCCCCCATCCCAAACACCAAGATGTCTGTCTATACATCATCTAACCAGCCTTCGCTGGGAAAACACTCCATCAAGGAGGAGCCTGGTGCTTTCCACGTCGAGGACGTCGCCAACAGCGATACCTCCAGGTCTTCCTCCATAAGCTTGGATGCCTTGACAATGGTTGCCTCCAACGAAGCACACATGTCTTACAAGATTGTGCGGGTTATTGACACGGCCAGGCGCATTCAGAAGAAGCTTGTCCGCGAGATCGAGGAAGTTTCCCATCAACACTTCCAGAGCATCGACCTCGAAGCCTACCTTGCCTACATTGCCGATGAACGTCTGGTCCACATGCCCCCCAAGGGAAGCCAGTGGGATCGCGTATTGAAGTCGGCCGAATTCTTTGGGCTTCAGCTCGATGGATATTCTCACCATATCCAGTCCTTCATCGAGGGCTGTACTCTTGTTCGCGACACGGCGTTGGCCACCTGCTACCTGTTGCTGGAAGTAAGTCGAAATTCAACCCTTTTTCACTTTTCATCACCCTAACTTTCCATTGATAGCTCGGCCATGACCAAGCCCAAGCGTTGGAGCCAACATTCAATGCCCTGTACGAGCTTGGCCTATTGCTTGGCCATGCCACTAGACTTAACGGCATGTTTACTGCGAGTGATGCCATCCGTTATGAGCTGAGTCGCATCTTTGACAGCGTAATCCGCCTGGTCGGAGACATCGCTGTTTACTACCGAACCCGTATCAACAGTATCTGCAGCGGATTTGTGACGATTGATTTTGACGCCGAGTTCGGCTCGCAGATCACCAAGATCTGGATACAGAGGGAGAATCTTTTCAATCACATGTGGCAAAACAAACTAGGCAACAAAGGCCGTCGTCTGGATATTACCACCCTCCGTCGACACCTGCTTCCCACCAGGGAGTCGGTGAAGTCTTATGTGTATGGACGTGTTGCTGATCGCAAGCTGCGGGTCGACGGAACGTGTGAATGGCTTTCCCATGACCTACACAACTTTCTCAGCAGTGAGAACGACATCTTCACCATCACTGGAGGCGAGGGTTGTGGCAAGAGCATGCTTGCTACGTGGGTGAGAGAGAGACTGGAACGCCCCATTAACCGAACTCAGTATGAGACCATCTCATACACCTTCTGTGAGTCTAAAGACGCATCGCTTTGAAGACGACGAACCAGGCTAATATTATATTTCCAGCAACCGATATCCCTTCGGAAGCTACACCTATTGCTTTCCTTAAGAGTCTTCTCTCCCAGCTTCTTGAAATTAACGTCGGAGATGTTGCTCTCTTTGAGAAACTTGAAGTTATCTTTGAGCATATCTCTCCCCACCAAAACAATGCAAAGCTCGAGTCAGAGCTGTGGGAGGCTCTCGATTCGAGCCTGACCTCAATTAATAATAAGAAAGTCAACCTGGCTCTTGTCATTGATGGCCTAGATGAAGTCTTGGGCGGTGCAGCCAAGGCAGAAGAGCTTCACAAGCGCCTACAGACCAGCATTGCCAAGCTACCGAGGATCCAGGCCGTTACTCTTTCGCGCCCAATCTCCCACCTTGGTGGTAGCCGCTGCAAACATTTGGTAATCACGCCTGAACACGTTCGCGATGACATTGAGCTATACCTAGCCAACAGACTCAGCCGAAATTGCTGCTTTATGGCACAAAACACAGATGCCAGACGGACCCTGGTGAACCAGATCGCTGACCAAGCCAGGGGGTCGTTCCTGTTCGCTTACCTCTCCAGGCGGCTTTTCGTATCAGTCTCGGACTTTGGGGCTTTTAAAGGCATAATCTCCAACTGCATGTCCGATTTCAAGGCCGTCATCGGTGAGCTTATGAAAAAGGTCAACCTCAAGGAGGAGTACGGGGAAAGCAAGACCTACAACCTCTTCACCTTCATGATCACTGCCGAACGTCCTCTCACAGTTGGCGAGATGACTGATCTTCTCGGTGTTTCCTTGTCGACTCGCACCGTCTCGTCTGGCGCCGATGTGATGGGCCCCGTTCGCAACACTCAGGGCCTGGTTGTTGTCCGCCGTGGAACGCTGCGTTTCAAGCACTCTACCATCAGGAGGTACATCCAGAACCTCTGTGGATCAACGCTCATGTCAATCCATGACTCCCACCGCCACCTTACCATGGCCCTCCTCCTCTTCGCCAAGAAAAGGTTCACCTACACCTGCGAGCCATCGTTAGAGCTGATCGCCGATGAGATTTTCCAGGAGTCATTCCAGGCCAACCACATCGTTAGTTATATGATGCGACATTGGATTTCCCACTTCCGCTCATCATCCCTATGTAGTCAAAGCGGCACGATCACCCTAACCTCTGAGTTCAAGGAGGTTTTCCCCGACTCAACCTACTTCTCCATGTTGGAGTGGCACTACTGGCAGACTCAGTATGACATTAAGGAGACTATCGAGATGCATAACCTGAGTCTCCGCATTCGATGTACGTGCTTCGGCGAGAAGAATCGGTCCTATCTCCAGAGCCTTATCATTTTGGGAAGCCTCCACCGACGTCAGTCCGAGTGGGCGATCGCTTCCGAGTTTTTCTACAAAGCCTCGCACCTCGGTCAGACCATCCTCTACAAGTTTAGCCCGCTTGTTGTCTCTTGCACCAACTTGTTTCTTACGTGCACCGAGACTCTTAACTTCACTAAGCGGACAACCACGGCCACACATCGTGAAGAGATGATCAAGTTTATGATCGAGATCTCCAAGAGTAAGCAGGGTGGCCGCAGTGATGCCGTTATCAAGTGGTATGAGGCTCTCGCCAAGCTCTATGTCGAGATCAAGGAAGAGGAGGCTGCAATGCCGATTTACAAGGAGCTTCACATCATTGTCACTGCTAGGTTCGGCAAGGGCTCTAAGAGTGAGGGCAAGATCGCCGAGGCACTCTCAGGCATGACGGTTGTGCTTAAGGCGGGCGACAAGAAGGGCGCCGGAATTGTTCATTGGCGTCATCTTCTCTTTGAGACTGCCGAAGAGCTGTCGTCCACCGATACCCGTCGCATCAAGATCCTGATCAGCCTTGCTCGCGACTACGAGGCCAAAGGATATTTCATCCAGGCCGAACGACTTTATGTCAGTCTCTGGCGGAGCATCCTCGAGGCCTGCCGTACGAAGGCCACGACTGAGCTTCACATTGAGAAGATCAGCATCGCCATTGAGTACATCCACTTCCTTAAGCGTACCAAGCGTAACGAAGAAGCTTGCAATATCATGATCTGCGTTTGGGCCGAGTACGAGGACCAGAGGTTCGAGTCCGAAACTATCATGATTCGTCTCAAAGAGCTTGGTGTTCTTGCCAAGTCCTTTGGGATCCTCACCGTGTCTATGAACATTCTCAAGAAGGTATGGGGTTGGTTCAAGGAGAGGAAGACGACTGAGAGCGAGGAAGCTATTTCTACCACGACAATTATCACGGAGGTCGTCGAAGAAATCACCGAGACCATCGTTGAGACCAAAACGTCCGTCACTGTGGTCGAGACCGTCACGCGCGAGATCTGGGAGACCAACTATCAGCGCTGCGGTAAGGGAAAGACCGACAGGCAGTTCTTCAAGTCGTGTTTGAACATGGTCAATCTCTACCTCAAACTCGAGAACTGGGCCGAGGCCGAGGTCGTGATTCGCAAGACTCTCGAAATAATATGGAAGGGCATCTTGTCCGTCGACTTCAGGCTGACGCTTGAAGGCGAATTTATCTCGGAGCGTATCTTGGTCGCGCAGCGACTTGCCCTGTGCTACCACCGCCAGAGGCAGTTTGAGAGAGCGGACGAGATCTATCTCCGCATTTATAACGCCTGCTTCTCAACCTTCAAGGTTGAGAATGTTTTGGTCCTAGAGTCTGCCGAGGCTCTCGTTCATTTCTACGAGGATTTTCACCGCCACGAGAAGGTCATCGAAATCTACACCAAGCTTCTGCAGCACTACCGTAAGCATCTGAGCGCCGGTCACAGCATGACTGTCCAGGTTCTCTACAAGCTTGCTGCTGTCTACCATAAGCTAGGCCGCAAGGAGGCTTACGACTGCTACGCTGAGATCGTCGCCATCTTCTCAAAGGACGGCTGCTGCCACGGCAGTGCACTAGACGCAGCCATCATCGTTCTCAACCACTACCATTCCGAGAAGCGCTGGGATGAGCTCCAGAAGATCTGCGTCACATTGTGGACTACCTTCGTCCACCACAATCGCGAGATTAAGTTCACCCAGGAGATTGTGGAGCTCATCTACGAGAGATATCGCTACGTCTTGGAATTTCACGCCAAGGCCGAATTCTCCGTCCGCTACAAGCTTACGATCGAGTATCGTGAGACTGCAACCAAGATCTTCGGTGCCTCTGCTGCCATCGTGATCAGGGCTTTGATCGCCCAGGCCGAGCTTTGCGAAGCCTCCAACGAGCACTACCATGAGTCCATCACCATTTACGAGGAGATCATCAAGAAATCGACAACTGCGCAGATAGTGTCAGAAACTACAATCAAAACGATCAAGAAGCGCTTGTCAAAGTTGTACGTGACCGTAATCACTACCAACAGGGTAACAACCACAACCACCATCGAACGTGCGATTGGAGTCAGTCTTGAGATTTACGGACAGCTCAAGATCGAGTTCGGCTGGTGGCATGAGAAGACACTCTCCAAGCTGAAGGAAGTCGTTTTGATGTACAAGAAGATTGGCAGCAAGGAGGCACACTCTGCCATCACCCAGCTACTTCAGGTCTCCATCATTGAGATCATAACTACCGTCAAGGTCTCAGTTCACCTGCACGCTGCGGCCAAGACATTGGCCTCCATCTACATCTCTGCTGGCATGGTGCATTATGGCCAAGATCTCCTCCGTCAGCTACGATACCTCCTCCTCTTCCCTGGCTTTGAGGGTGGCGAGAAGGATATCAACATCAAGATCTCCGGTCAGTCTAGCAAGATATACCTGGTGTTCCTGATCTCCTTCGAGCAGGCTTTGAACGGCGAAGCAAAGACAGCGTACAGCTTTTCCGAGCTCATGGCGGATGTGCTCCTCGAGACAGTCCTCTACGAACAGTACATGTCTGTCATGTCCACGATGACGGACTCAACCAGGATCGAGACCATCATCGAGCCTGCCGCCCGCCTTCGTTTTGTTTGGGAGTCGCGTAGCCGCAAGGGCTTCGTATCTGTGCTGGACAAGAAGCTGTTCTCCTTATTTACCGCACTTTATGGCAAGTTCCTCAACAGCCAGGACACCAACGTCACTTTTGGCTTCTATGAAGCGTTGCTTGCCGAGATTGGTGGCGGAATCGCGGCCGACAAAGGTACCATTGACTTCGGCCTCATGTCCTGCAAGGCCGCCTACTCGTCCGTCAAAAGGCTCATGGTCGAGGAGCACAACTTTACCAAGGCCAATAATGTGGCGAGATGCGCGTTTGATTTTGTGAACTCCCAACGATTCTACCACCAGCGCAACTGCCACGCTTGGGGCTTCCGCTTGGCTGAAGTTCTGGCTGGCATCAAGGTTGAAAACTGGAAGAATGCCGATGCGAAGCAAAAGGAAAACATGCTCGCAACCAGCCGAAGCGTCCTACAACACGTATTGGCTGTCCTTAAGGAGGATAAGATTGAGCTAACCAGTCTTCGGTTCGAGGACATCTCTAGTTTGGTATATCTTCTTGGCGAGCAGAAGAATTGGAACGAGCTCGAGGTAGGCTTTGCTCAGCTTTTAAGCTTTATGATAAACTGTCACTAACTGCGGTTTCAACAGACTATTCTCACCTCCCTGTGGCGGTCCAGAGAAGTTCAGCGCAACTGCGGCGTTTGGACACCAGATGTTGTTCTCACCATTGGCTCTCTTTTGGTCAACGCCCACGAGCTCGCCGACCACCTGGAGCAGGCCATCAACCTATGCGAAACCATCTACTACAATGTTCGCCAATCTCGTGGTGGTCTGGATCACTCTGCTCTATACTTCTCCAACCGCCTTACTTACCTTCTTCGCCACGCCAACCGCCTCCGCGACGCGGGACGTGTGCACCTGGATGTTGCTTGCGACCTTGATGAGCATCTTACAGCCACACGCGGTGCGGACAAAGATGATCGTCTTCGTGTGGCGGCTGATGTTCACCTTGACGGCATGCGGCGGTGTGGCTGGGCCACTCGTGGTGATGACATGAAGAACACGAGGGATATCCTTGAGCGACTCAGGGGATACGGAAAGCTGAATGTGCCCCCTGTCGAAGAGTGGTCTGCGGCCGATGAGAAGAAGGAGACAAATCGCGTGTGGCCGGAGATGATCAAGTGGGATCTTGGAAAGCCGGAGATAGAGGTAGCAGCACCGAAGAAGAGGGACTTGCTCTCCCCTGCCAAGGAGAGATGGGGTCGTCTGGGTTTCAGGCAGCTCGGATTCGAAGCTGTCTACTAAAAATAAAGATACGAGGGAACTTGATGGCTGAGATAAGCCAGGCACGAGAAAAGGGTCCAAAGGTGGCCGTATGTGATGCCTGGCGCTTTAGTTGGGATTGTCGAGGGAAATGTTGGGGATGATGATGAGTTCCACACATGGACCAATACTGGGTCAAATTGCATTTCATTGAGTCTTATTTTATATGTTAGGTTTACTTAGCTATGATTCTAGTGCGTTAACTATGCCCACTTAGGGCACCGGCTTGGTTTTTGAATTGTAGAGTTGAACCACCTCGATGACAAAACTGTCTACCGTGCTCTTCGATCTTCTCTTGTGCTCATTACGAGTTGATACGCCTCTCAATTGACATTGAAACTAATTACCATGAGGAACGGATACTCGAAGGCCTTTTTTCCTACGATGCCTTTCCCTTTGCAGAGAAGCATGATCGTCCGGTGTACTGGACCTTGTTTATAGATCATATGTGTGTTGGTTTATTTACTTACCACTATATCTACAACACTCTTTGTTCATTGACACCTTCCGGTCGTGTATACACTGGTCTTTGATACTTCATGTTCCAAAGAGATCAAGCTACAAGAATAATGTAGAATCATTATAAAATCGGAAACATAGCGATAGTTATGTCTACCATTAATTTAGAGCATTTGCAAAAGCAAGACTATTGCAACAGACGTTTTAGAAAATAGGGCGCCCAAAATTGGGTGACTGACGTTACTTTAATAAGTCATTTTGAGCTCCATAGTTCTTAACTAACTAATGACACGTGATAGTTGTCAGGGGGTGCGGTACGAAGTGAGAAGGTCAACGGCAAGATAGGTGTAAACTGATGACTGCATTCATCTCTGGCCTTCTCCCAGTTGACTGCTAGGGAGCTGGCCTTCTTATAGGTGGGCACTGGTGTGCTAGATCTATCCCTTAGATCACTAGTCCATTCCAGTCTATCCCTTAGATAACCATTTGGCTCGTGACAATAGTTATAACACGTGGTCAGAGTCTCCAGCCATTCTTCAGGCTGACCTCTACCATAGGGAAGGTTGACTATGAACGACTACGAATATCTTCAACTACCATTGCTAGTACCTTGTCGTTTTCTCTTCTTGCTCGTTCAGCTACCCTGCTTGATTGTTCGCTTCACTATCTCTCAGCATCTCTCTGCGCCGTTGCCTTATAATTGGCCCGGCACCTACCGCAGTCCATTCCCTCCGTCAGATCCGAGATACAGTAGCTGCCAAAAGGATTGTGCCATACATTCTTTATACCTGTAACACAACCAGCTGAAAAACAATTAATCGTCGGATTTTCCTGTAGCAGTAGATAGTTTGACTAGGTAAAAGAAAGTTCGCAAGAGCGATTTTAGTCTGCAAGGCCCAGTTGATTGACTTGTTCAGACATGGGTCATCGAGTCGCACCATCTGTAGTTGGAACAGAGCCTGGGTACGCCGCCCTGCAAATTCTAAATAGAGTTCAGCTGCGTTATCGGGCGGCTCAATAGAATAAAGATATCTGTGCTGTAGAGGCTTTAGGTTTTTTACCCGTGTGAGACAATGCGTTTTTCTTTTATCATATTAGATGCATACCCATGATACTGTATACAGACTTTCAATAAAGAGTTAGGCTTTCAGCTGTCATTTTTTACTTTTATTCAAGTGCAAATTTAAATAAAACCCCACATCTCAATCCAAATGCCGAACATTGCTGATGGCGTTTGTGAATTGCCGTTGCTGCACACCACGTTTGTACGCTCGTCCGCTGCTTTGACGGCGGTCTTTTGCGAAACATTACGTTCGTTTTCCTTTTGTTTTCCTATCTGTTTGAGAAGACGTGGCCTGTAGCGGAAGATACGATCAAGCTTCATTTTTTTGAGACGCTCAAAGTCTAATTTTGGTTTAAAGCCCTAGCGAGTCAAGTGCTTAGAACCACTACCTATTCTTATCATTCAGTGCTACATACAGTCCCTAGTATTCCCTGTGAGGACTAGTCATTGTCACACCAACTTTGACCATTCGAGAGCAGTATTTTGATGCTCAAAGCCGAGGGGACAGCTGGAACCCTCTGGAAAGCGCTTGCGAGCACCTTAGGAGGATTGGCAGAGTCTTCTCTGGGAACATTTACGCTAGTTGTTTAATGCACTTGCCTTGACATAAGAAAGAGTATTTGTATATATTCATACATATCTATTTGAACGGAATGGCTACATGTACGGAATTAGTACCGTGTCGTCCGTCGTGTGTTCTAGCAGGGAAGTCACCAATACTGTCAAGCACTTCCTTTTCTGATGCGCAAAACATGTCACGCAACGTGGAGAGATGCCGCGGGTGACTAAAATGACTGGAAGACGCCTTATTCACCTGGAAAAAAAATTCAAAAATGGACTCCGGCTAATGCAGACCAGATACGTCAACAGTACGAGTGACGATTGATTAGGCTCAAGGCACATGACATGCTAGGCGAAAAGATAACAGCCGGCCTGGCTAATCATCACCACCATCACATGCCAACCCATGATCTCGTGTCACGACAAGTCTGCACTGGCGCCTGAGGATAAGAGTTTGAGCACCTGAGCAAGTCAGTTACCAACTAACCCTAGAAAACCAAGGACAAAGGAAACCGTTGCGTGAGGTAGCTTAAAAGGGGACGCTTCGAAATTCGGTACTTTGGACTATGATTCTTCCTTAAGACCAAGGTCTTCATGTTTCAAAAATTAATCAAAGCGACAATGGGATCAGAGGATCAAAGGATCAGAGGATAGATCACAGAATGTGATACGCAGACTGCTCTTTGGGACTAAGAAGTTCCGCTTCAGGGTAAAGAAAGCTTCGTTATAAGGACTAAATGATTAGGACACGTTCATCGATGGTAACAAGAAGAAATGGCTCCTTGAATTCGTGTATTGTTTGTATGTGTGCAGCTTCTATTGAAGGAAGTTGTCGTTTGCTTGCATCATTGGGTCCCCAACCCAAGTCCTGTGCTCTTCGTCCAACATCTGGTATGTCTTGACATAGAGATCGTTTACCCAAGAGTCCAACCACCACTCGCTACGCAGATGCCTCAGAAGCAAGCAGAAGTATAGGAATATGACTACCGCATTCTGTCTTGACTCTTGCAGAAGCGGGAGGAAATTATCAGCCACCATTGCAATCCAGACAAAAACCTCAATAACGTCCTGCGGCTCAGAGCACTCGAAGCATTCGCAAAAGACGCCGTACGATGCATGAAGCTCGTCCATAGCATGATTGTATATAGCCAAAAGCCGGGCATCTCTTTCTGAAGCGTTGATGTTGGTCTTCAAGTCTTTTAGAAGAGTGTGCTGGTATGGCCTCTCTCGGCGCTGGAAATATGCTATCGTGCGAGTAACGATTGGTAGAATCAAGGGCTTGTCGCTTAGATCTTTAATAAAGTGTCGCGTTCCGCAGAACAGCATAATCCAGTCAGGCGAATAGCTTACACTAGCGAATGGAGCTGCTTGTAAGTATTGGGAGTTGGCTAGTACTATATGGCCCAATATGACTTAGTAAGTGTGCTATAGTTAGATCTAATTTTGCTTACCGATGTAGACAGTTAAGACTGAGAAGATGAATAACTCTGCCTTGTTGTCGTCTTGTATATTTTCCATTAAGCCGATAGCTGTCCTTGAAGAGATGTCGTGATGGAATATAGATGTCTCTAGCAAACTATCTTTTCTTTCCGGATTCTGATGTGCTAAATCAAGAGCCGAAAGTGAAAGAATGCTTCGCATAACGTAGTCACACTGTAGCCCCAGCTTTACCACGTTTACACGCCAGAAATCGCGCAAGAGTGGACTCTCTGACAGCGTCTGAGCGGTGAAGTTGCAATAGTGGTGTAGTAATTCGAGGTCGAGGAAATTCAAGTCGCCTGTATGTTGTGAAAGGGATAGTGTCAAGTCCGTTGAAGAGGACGATAAGTAGCCACAGGAAACACCGTGCTTAATGCAGTTTTTGCATGCTGGTCTCTGTTCATCGCACTAAGCGTCTCTTGTTAGCCGTGTCGCACTTGATCAAGTAGCATAACATAATCATTCTGACGGTTTCAAGTACAACGCTGCGGATGCAGAATTTGTAGATCGTTTGCAATGGTCGCCAATAAAAGTCACAAGATGCAATAGTAGCTTTCCGAGAGGGAACTCGCTTCCAAATACCTTCAACTTTCTTTTTTTGCAGGTCTTGCAACCAGTTCGAGTCTTTGGGTTCGAACGTTTTGACGGATTTGACTGCATGTTCGTACTCGGTAGTCGTTCAAGAAATTTAGGATATATACGCTGAAGGTATCTCGATGGTAGGTTGAGGCATGTAAGACTTCGAAGGTGTCTTTTCCGCTATGGAAATGTTAATGAAGTTGACTAGCCTGACCCAATGGCTCAATGCCCAAATTTTGTATTTGCATAGGTTTGAGAAAGTTCGATGGCCGAGAAATGAAAGGGAAAGTACTACCTGCATCTATTTAAACATAGGGACCCTTCGTACTCCTGTCGTACTCGCACTCTCTCGGGTAGGGTAGTCTAAGAGGCTAGCGGAGTAAGAGGAGAAGAGGGGCAGTTTTGTTAAGCCCCTCAGCTTCATTGTGCGCCATTTGAATTAATGTCTGCCTTGGTTTTGCTGCTTGATTTGCCGATTAATGTCAGCCGATTCGAGGAGATCAAAGAGGATTGAGTTCATTCAACACTGTTTTGTTGATGCCGTCTCGATGTGAGTTGAAGATACAGCTTAGCGCGAAGTGGTCGCGATCAAAAGCCTCCATCATTTTTGACAGTCGATAGTGAAGATTTGCTGACGGACATGGCCTTGAAGCCTAGTTTCTGAAGCACTGCGCCATCCAGAAGCCTAGTACAGAGAGCGTTGTCTACACATCCTGAGGTACATTTCTACACCCGAACACGCCGCTATCAACAAGATCTATGAATCATACTTTCATTCGAACAGCTATCACACATTGACACTGGGTACCGTAACCGTACGTCTCAGCCTTCCTAGCTGTGAAAAAACCTAGAACAGATGGGTCCCTTGCCTCGCCGGTGAGATAGCAACAGGATGACAAGCGGCAGGTAACCCTGCCGTCCCCACTGCAATTGCATTAGTCTGACACTTTGTTTGAATTGCCAGACGCGATGAGGAATCATTAAACATAATCCTGAACATCAGCTAAGTCTTACCGATGCTTCCACCTCATTGGGTCACTCGGACACTTAAAACACGGGAATTTGTAAACCCGCTTAGTCTCTCATTGCCAGCAACTCGGGCTCAAGTGCCCCCGTATCTTGAGACAAAATGCAGATGACCGACAAGAAAATCAATCATCATTGTTTGTTTAGGCTTGGATCAATAAAGGGGGACTACCATTTAAGAACGTCAAACCTTTCCCTTACAATTAGCGCTTAGCTGGTCCCCTTTCTATTGAGCTCGCATGATAGGTCCTGTGCGTCCTCGGTTCTTTTGGATCAACTGATTCTCTCTCCAGCTACTTGTCACGTCTCTCTCCAAAGCGTGATCTATTTTGGGACCGAAAAGAGAAGTGCTCGACTATCTCCAGGGCATGGCCGCACGGGCGCACCACTGACGGTGCCATCCCCAACCTATCTCAATGAAGGTGAGTGAAACCACCACAGCAAGCTCAGAGTAGTACCAAATCACATAGCCTCATATCCTCGCAAACCGCTGGACATGTAAATCCAAGTTACGAGGGGGAAACTTGGGCCCCTTTAGGCGTTCTTATAGTGACGCCTGCTGGCACTTGATGGGATAGGCCATCGATTTGGGCTCGTCAAAGACCCGTTCTCAGATAGCCCAGACTCAAGGTATGATTCCATTTCTTGGAAATAACACAGGCTAGTGAAGAGGAGTAGATAAGTACCTGTGCCCGCTCGGCCTCAAGGCACAGTCCTCAATGATTCAGGTCCTGGGTTGTTATTGGCCGCAGGAGCCGGGACACAGACTCGTGTTCATTATAGTAATTACTATGCTTATGGAGCCAATCTTGAAGATAGCTGGCCTAGAGAGGTATTACAAAGAAGGTCACCTAACGGAAGACATTCAGGTTCGAGGTGGCTTGTTCTAGCTAATGTAGATGTCTACACGAAGTTGGCTTATATGGACCAGGTTCGTGTGGAGCGGCCGGCTTTCTGTGGAATGACTGGTCGCGATGAGCAAGGTCGTTTTGGAAGGCGGTCGATTGTGCTAGAATAATGGACAACAGCCTCACGTTGCTCTGTGATGAAAGGGTACTTAAGAAAAGTCTCCTTGACTAGTACATTATGATGTTTGCATGACTGTGCACGTTGCTATACGCAGGCGTGCTCAAACTTGAGGGACTTTTCGTAGATATGAACAAAGGGTGGGTGAAGTACTTGTATTACGGACAGCTTCAGGACAACATTAGAATGCAGCTCCCAGTATGAGTTCAATTGGGCAAAGATTTGTGTTTGGTACCAGAGCAGAGGGGACCCCCCTTCGCCGGAGTACGTCTATAACACCAGTCATTACGCACAATATATAGTTGGAGCCTCCACAGCTCCTCACCTTCTCACTAAAGGAACGAATGGGGTGATGCTCGCCGCTTTAGGCTCACCTTCCTCGATGAGACGGGGGTGAGACTAAAGTGAAATCATGATGAACTCTGTCAGAGGCGGTTGGCGTTAGAGTAAAGAAGTCAACGATAGGGACACTTAACGATAGGTAGGTGTGGTGTTGCAGCATCATTCAATTCTGGCCTGCCCATACGTGGCCCAAAACAAGGGTTTATATCCCCATCTGCCTGACTAATCAGGGGCCCACCGGCATACCCCTGGCATACCCCCTTAGGTCCCTGACAAACTCCATCTGCCCAGAATCCCGTAAATGGCAAATCTGGCACCGGGAGAGGTGTCTGATGGAACTGTTGAAGTACCAAACTGCCAAACTGCAATTGTTTTTTCTGCAAAGCGCACCTTGTTCGGCGTTCTTGCTTAGTTGCGGCATCTTGCAGCCGAGACGGCAGTGGGTTACCTTGTCAAGGCACTGCCCCAATTGATGGCAGCTAGGCTCCCATCCTGTTTCAGAAAATGTTATTTGATTCTTCCTTAATTCATGTTTTCTTAGTCTCTTCTTGTTTTTCAGCAACCCGCTGCACTTGGCTTTAACTTTCTTCAGCCCAACAGCAGCTAACCCACGTTTGCCTACAGTCAGCATTGCTTCGCTTTTGTGCCCTCCAATAAGTCGATTAAGGCCTTGGCTAATGGAATACCATACTGATGGCACTTCATCACCTCGATTCATCTTCAAATTGCCTTTTCCGATGTCACCTCAACCACTCATCAGTGCGATTATACTCCGAAGTGAACGGCACAAACACCGCCCGCGAATGCGTAATTTCCAACAACGATACCGCCCATTATTTACAGAGGGGCAATCATCGTTGCTGCTATGGCTACAGACATAAAAGAGGGCACTTTGAGACTGAATTCTGGCTACATTCGGGCTTCTACGCCTTCCGTTACCTTCTTTAAAGCCTAGTACCCTAGCAGTTCTAGCTGACAGCGACTATTACTACCTCTTTATTTGATTCACTTGGGCATATGTGCCTCAATATTCTGACTAAACTGGATTGTTTCCCTAGAATTTTAAAATGTTCATGCATCCAATGGGCATACACGATCTAATTCCTGCAAGTAAATCTATATCAGGAGAGGAAAGTTGTCTTGTGCGAAGAGTTGCTCAGTTCGGAAATCCATACACTTGTCACAGTTATGCATAGTTTGGACACTATGAACCGTTTCTTCAAGCAAATTGGGCTTGCATCCAAGCAAGTGGGTTGATAAAATCCTCAAGCTCCATCCTAGCACTTGCAACGGAAATAATAATGGGTGATTCCCACTTGATTATTGCCACAAAAGGAAAGAGCTTGGCCACATCACATACCTTCAAGAGGTAATTGTGTCGAGCTGCGCTTGCTGTTTGGCAGCTCGAGAGCCGTAGTACTCCCAATAAAGAAAAGGAGTTCCTAATAGGGTAAGCCACACCATGGGCAGTTTAAAGTAACATGCATGCTGTAGTCTAAGGCTTCAACACGCGGGAAATATAGAAATAGATAATTCTAAAAACAAAAACAACGACCATGAAGTTAATGATGTAGAAGAGAATCTCTCATGTAATGCCAGCTACTATCCGTGTCGCGTCCTGTTCCCATTGATTTCATCCAGTAGTTCAGAACTAGACACGTAGAACAGACTTCGAGACTCTACTAGAACCAGTTATGTCTGGGCAGTTGTAGCGTGGAGGAGGTTCCTTGGCAGCTGATTATCCATCATTGAGTGACTCGTGGTTGTGTTTTCTCAAGCATTGCGAAACGGATCAGCCTCTAGGATTTGGCTATAAAGTGCTCGCTGGAATGGTTGCTGACTCAATGGTAAGTTGAAGCGAAGTAAACGTTGGCTCTATGAGTTGAGCTGTGTTCGACAGTAAGCTCCTAGTGGGAGAAGGGTGCCATCTAAGCGGCATCAATGGGAGTTACACGTACCGGAACTGTATGGCGCAGGGACCGACAACTCGCTTGTTGCGATCGCCTCTAGCGCGGCGCTTGTCCATCTTGTCGGGACTCGAGTGGTCGGCAGCGTGGAGTTTATTCTGACATATGAGGCTCCTGTTGCCCGGAAAGTCGAGTTATTTCCGGTATGAGGAGTCTTATACATTTTCTGGGCTTTTAAGGGCGGTCTTTAAGAACGTGAACAGTTAGTACACAGTTGCTTCAGCGAACACGGCAAAAAGTAACCGAACTTACCCAACGCATATGTAGGTCGGCTTAGAGTACTTTAAGTCATCGCACTGGATGTACATCATGGGGTTCCATTCCGCCAAGTCCTTTGGCGTGGCACCGTACTTGTCACCAAGGGACTCGCACGAGTCTCCAGATTCCACAAAGTGAACCTTACACTGCTCAGGCATACATAGATCTTGGCCAGCTTTCAGGCCGTTACACCAGCCATTAAGAGCATCGTTCCCCTCAATGAGGCTCTTGGTCGAAACACTTTGGTCGGCACAGATGCTCTCACATGTGTCGCCTTCTTGCACGTGGTACGTAAAAGCACAGTTGGACGACATGCGGTGGGCGGACCAACCCAGAGCCGCTACGGTTGACTCTGCTGGCGCTGCGGATGTCGAGCTCTGAGTAGTCGGTTTGATATAGGTGTAGCCTGTCTTGCCGCAGCTCGAGATGGCCGACTGGAACTCGGCAGAGCGGTCTGCAGTGTATCCGATTTCCGAATTGACCTCGATTTCCATGGGCCCAAGTATGCAGTCGTCGCAGTCGTGAGGAGCACTATCGGTTTGGTTCCTCCACTCGCTCAGGACGTAATCACAGAAGTCTCCCGTATCTCTGCAGTGTATCAGATTAGGCTATTCGAATCGTATACCATAAAGGGAAGAAGCTATACCTGTTCTTATAGCAGGACATGTCATAGGCATAGATGTACCGGTCTATAATGTGTGTTGCTAAAACGACTGTTAGAGGGACAAATCAGAACGCTGTCTATTACACAAATGAGCCCCAAACCTGGAAACAGTCTCAGACCGTGATCGAGAAGATCGCTAGCTGGGTTACAGTCATTTTCGATTTTGTATCGCAAATCTTTCATCGATTCTCTGCAGTTACTAGTGCAAATCACGGCGATTCCATCGGCATCGAGAACGTTGACTCGGTGCGACCTGAGAAGACAGAGATTAGCAGGGTAAAGTGACCAGTAATAGAGGGATTTCCGGGAATTTGCTCAAAGCTCGCGTGGGAAGCTAGTCGTCCGGGGCAATCCATCGTGGTGTTAAGCGCGTTGAGGCATGGCGAGCTCAGATCAAAGTACTCGTAGGGAAAAACGAAGCCTTTGAACTGCTGTGCCAGAACAAATGGCAACAAGTAGAACAAACCTGCGACACCGGCAGCTTTGGAGGTTATTGCCATGATAGACTAAGAGTGGTGAACAATGAAGGCACCGACTTTTGGACTGGGGATTTAGAGTAGGAGGCAAAAGACCTCCCAGGACTGGTCTTGAGAGTTGAGGCTGCCTGAAGAAGCACACTGGGTATGGGGATCCGAATAAAAAAATAAGGAAACAGATCATTACATCCTGTCCTGGTGGGGCTTCCCTTGGTCAAGTGGTGCTGCGATGAGTTGGTGCGGTTCCAAACCGTTGATGCTGTGCCGCTCGTTAGCGCATACAAAAGACCCTACCTAGCCTGAAGAATGTGACTACATCTTCGACAATTTACCACTCCCCGCTTTTCCAGGGGCGTTAAAAAACTCTAAAAAAGTCAAAAGCTGAAAGAGACAAAAATTATCAAGCCCAGCCGAGTTCCGGCTCGTCTTGCTGAAGATTTAACCTACCCTCCGACGGCATGTAAGCGCCATAGCCGCAGGCTTGACCGGATAAGGCAGGAAATGATGAACCGTGTGGAACTAGGTCTATGGGGCTTTGGCGGAGCAGGGGATGCACCAAGATGCTACCTGTTCCCTCCCGCCCGACGAGAGCAAAACCTCGGTGCAGCAGCGTTTCAGGGGAAACATGCGAATGGATTCGGTCGACATTGGACCAAATCGACATGATCCTGGACGGGGGCTTCCCAGAGCCTGACCAGAGATGGCGAAAGTGGACGTGTGTTGTGAATCCAGGGTAATTTGGTAATGTCTTGGTATTAATCGTACGAGCCGCTGTTTCAATGGTAATTCAGCCGGTGGCTTCCAATACCAAAGTCATGTTTTTCGGAGAGGAGTCCGAGTTCTAGCCTCTGAAGGCCAATTAGAATCCCCTCATCACGGTGTATCCATTCTGCCATGCCGGGATAGTTGCGGACTAGCATCATATTGGGAAGCTTCCAACGGCGTTGACTGGAATCAGAATCAGAGTCTCGTCAGCGGCTCGAACGCCGGATCCACGCTCTAATCCGAAGGAACCGCCAAAGGCTCACCTCTAGGTCCCCGGCTGTATGATGGGCCACATACCATGGACTCCCGGCTAGACCCTGCGTGAACGCACCCGCAAATTCTTTCTGTTCTGCTTGAAGGACCCTGCAACGTCTCGGCCTTGGTGGAGAAGGCCATTCTGCCTCACTGCGAACCAACAGACCAACAGGCCTTGTGTCAACTCGAGTACCAGGGCTCTTGGCTGTATGCTGGTTACAACGATATCAACTCACCAACGCCCAGCACCTCCACCCCCTCGATGTACCGTTGTTACCTTTGAAAATGTGAACCAACAGAACCGAGCTGCCATTGAAATGAGCCCATGCATCCTTCAGGTCTGTCAAGCCCTACCTTTGTAATGTTTAGTCTGAAGAAGCTCAGTCATCCCCCGCTCCCTCCCCTGTAGATATGGACCACCTTCGACAAGTCTTGCGGAGCAGTTGATGCTTTCGGACTTCTTTTGTCTCCTTTCACGACCCCTAGTTTCCCATGCAAGGTTAACCGGCCACAACGACAATAGTCCAGGATTGGCACCGCCGTTCCCGTGCATACAGATTATCAACAGTGAAGATAAATGCCTCGGCCTTTGAAGCAAATGGAGCATCGGGGCCCATACATCTCCGCTGTTTGGAAAGTAGAGTCCCAGGAGAATACGGCAACATGGCACGAATGCTCCTTGGCAGAACAAAAATGCAAGCTGAGAGGCCCAGGTAATGGTCTTATCGGTTTTCCAAAACCTTGGTCTAGGCTTCAATGGATCTTGCGGTCCGGACATGTATGCGACCAAGAAGTCACTAACCAACAAGCCGCCTTGACTCGCGAGATGCGGGTCAGGAATCTACGTATGTCATTTCCAGAGATGGCGGTTTTAGCACATTAGGAGTTCGTTGGACACAACCGAGTGTGTATAACCGAGATAACTATGCTGAAATCGTGCGAGGAATGAAATGGTGATAACTCGCCGACCAGCCACTCGATCTTCACTTCAGCCCAAGTGTGCTTCGGTGTCTATCCACGTTTTTACTCTGCGACTTGGTTGCAAACACACTTTGTCCGTTTTATTTCTCATCCGGGAGTTTGAGACATCATGAGGTTACTTCTTCTTCTCGCAGTCTTGTCATGGATCGAGAATGTCTTGGGGCGGGCTGTTTTTGCCCATTTCATGGTAAGTTTCCCATCTTCAAATCGATATGGTATCCGCGCCGTTTCGAGGTCTTCTAACTCCTTTTACTTCTTTAGGTTGGGAACACCGAAAACTATTCGGCATCCGATTGGATTGAAGACATTACGCTGGCCAAAGAGGCTCACATCGATGCATTTGCTCTCAACATGGCCAAGGGAGAGCCTATGAATCAAAAGGCCATAGCAGACGTCTTCTCTCACGCTGAGGCCTTGGGGTTTAGGCTCTTCTTCTCTTTCGATTACGCTGGTCGCGGCCCGTACTCAAAGGCTGAAGTTCTTGGATGGATCAACCAGTATGCTTCCAGTACCGCCTATTTCCGACACAACGGGCAGCCTCTCGTCTCCACCTTTGAAGGTCCCGAACAGGCTGAAGACTGGATTAAAATTAAGGCCCAAACCGGTTGTTTCTTTGTACCGGACTGGTCATCACTAGGTGCCGGACCTGTTGCTCGGGCTGCTGGCGGCGTGGCCGACGGGCTCTTCAGCTGGGCCGGTTGGCCATGGGGCTCCCAGGACATGGATACCTACGTCGACGCTTCTTATATGGAAGCGTTGGGTTCCAAGCCTATATGATGCCGGTATCGCCATGGTTCTATACCAATTTGCCCGGTTACAACAAGAACTGGTTATGGCGCGGCGACCATCTTTGGTACGACCGCTGGGTTCAGGCCAACGTCTTAATGCCCGAATGGGTCCAGATTATTTCATGGAATGACTATGGTGAAAGCCACCACATCGGTCCGATTCGTGACCATGCTTTGGTCGCCTTCAATACCGGCAAAGCCCCTTACAGGTACTCACTAGACCATCATGGTTGGCGTACTTTTCTTCCATACTCCATCGATCGGTATAAGAATAACAAGGCGGCAATTACAACTGAAGGCGTCTCTTTCTGGTACCGTCCTACACCTAAGGATGCATGCAACACTGGCGGGACAACAGGCAACACTGTCTCCCAACTTCAGATTGAGTTCCAACCATACGACGTCGTCGAGGACTCGGTCTTCTACAGTGTCCTCCTGACTTCTGCAGCAACAGTCAAGATTACCATCGGAGGTGTCGAGGCCAACGGCCAGTGGAGAAACTTGCCGGACGGCGAGGTCGGCCTTTGGCATGGCAGCTCACCGTTCCAAGGCCGGACGGGTGAGGTCAAAATCACCGTCTGGCGCAAGGACGTCCTCATCGCCGACTTGACTGGTCCAGCAATCAAGAAGGACTGCCATAATGGCATGATGGGCTTCGACGCTTGGGCCGGAGGGCGCTTGACCTCAACGGCCCCGAGACCTGTTAACAGTCCGTCTTTGACAGATGAAGTCTGCGTCAGGGGCACGGGAGCTGAAGGTTTCGACATTCTTTGCGGTGTCACATGCTCTTAGGATACTGTCCCAGAAGTGCATGCGTCTGCAAAGCGCTGGGCGCCCAGAAGACGCTACCAAAGCAGGTTCCTGGTAAGTTCTACCCGGCCGAAGGGCTCAACTCGAACTATATCGGGCTCTGTGACTACGCTTGCCTCTACGGTGCCTGCTTTGCGAGCTACTGCACCAAGGATCAACATCCTCTCATTGAGCCTTCCGTTTCCCCCTTCAGACCTCCCTCATGCATCTCGGGTACCGGAGACGGGGACTGGGAGGTGCTTTGCAGCTTCACCTGTCGTCACGGCTTCTGCCCGCTTGCCAGGTGCAAGTGTAACGCCCAGGATCCTCTCGACCTCCTGAACCCTACTCAGGCAACGAAAGCCGTCAGCCGCATTGGCTAAGACCACGGCCTCTGTGCTTTTGCCTGCGCTAGAGGTTTCTGCCCTTCGAGTGATTGCAGTTCCAACGGCAACGATCCACAAGAGCAGATCGATCCGGGAGAAACCTTTGAGATTCCTCATCTGGATCAAGACTGCATGAGGTTTTCCGACTGTTTTGATTTGGACAACCCACAGGCATCGTCTTGTGGCAGTGGCTATCGGCGCCAGGGATACGACAGAGCTGGCTGCCCGGGCAAATCTGTGAGTGAACCACTTCGCATATCTGCACTTCCCATGCCTACTCTCCTCATGCTGATATCAACCAGGCACGGCCTATCTGTTGCAAGGACTCGTCAGTTCTGCCCGATTCGTGCACATGGAGAGGCAGTGGGGGCGATTGTAATGGCCAGTGCCACGAAGGCGAGGCTACGCTCTTCGAGTCAAACAAAGGTGGTTCTCCAGGAGAAAGCGGTCATGGTCAGTGCAGCCGTGGAAAGAAGGTCTTCTGCTGTGAGCTGAAGACTTTTGGTACACTGACTAGCCAATGTCGCTGGTCGCCATGGTATATTTCCCGAAGACTACATGACGTTCAATTTCCTACTGACTCTTTCATCTACAGCGGCTCTGGGTGTGACGAGGATGAGTTGGTGGTCGCCTCGGCTCATGCGCTGACGGGCTACTGCTCAAACGATTTTTTGAACAAGAAGATAGGACAAAAGTATTGCTGCAAAACAGAGAAGCCTCCTATGGACAACTGCCACTGGGTTGGCCAAGGAGACTGCGCGGATAACAATTGCACCAACAAGGAGGTGACTTTGACAACCAACCCCAGCGGCTCCAATTCCAACGAATGTTTCTGTGAGTGTCGGATGATTCTTACAAAGTCCCCACGCTGATATTATCTCAGGGTCGAGGAAGAAGTCGCTTTGTTGCACGCCCAACGACACAATCTTCGATTTAGGGTCGGACGATGACTTCTACGACGATCATTGCACCGTGGGAGATCCCCGTCCCGACTGCCAGCCAGATGAGGATGCTTCAGACGAACCCGATGAGGAAACATGCCGGGCTGACGAGAAAACCGAGCTTCGCCGGGATTCACACGATGGCAGCTTCTTCCTAAGGGAGCCTCTGTCGATCGAGGAAAGAACATTTAGGCTGGAGAAACGGAAAAGGCCGATAATGGCAGTTGTCACAGGCGCTTCCGGCCTCAGTTATACCATGCGCATCCTTGCTAGAAACTACCCTAGCATAAGCGCGCTTTTTAGGTCTAGGAGAGGTCCCGGCCCGTCAGACTATGTCTTTCGGTATGTACATCTACAGGGCCTTCTTCGCATTCTTTGCGAGCAGATATATGCTTACACAATTGATCAATCAGGATGCGCAGACCTCGTCTGACACCGCTGGTTGTCACAGAGCATCGCGACTCCCTCCCTTCACTCGTGGGCTACGAAACAGAACACAATCCAGATGTAAGTGGCTATTGGATATCCTTCCTCGAAACGAACAATTCGCTCACGAAAATTTGATGCATAGGTACAAATTGTTCGCGACTTCTTGCAAACTGCGAGTAGTGGCATCTTGCCTAACCTCGAGCCCACCAGAAACAACGCTCGCATAGATGCCTATGATATATCAAGGCTTTGGAACTCAACTTCACTGGGAGTTGTGTTTCCCAGAGTTGCGAATAGTAGATGCCTTGCAAGCGCAGAGGACTACTTCATGGACCAATTCGGATCAACAGGGAACGTAGCTCCCTTGGTCGCCACCGAGATGAAGCTGAACGCAGTCAAGGCCCGAATCTTCAAAGGCTCACGACCCATAGGGGATGACACGTTTACACGCCTGTCGGGTCAGACGCTCGCCGGGAATATGACAGCGACTAACGAATTGTTCAACGAGCTTCGAGCCGTCAGTATTACAAGTTCCTGATGCTTGATGACAAAGTCTTAGCTGACACTGCTCCTTCCTCCTCGCACAGATCATTGGCACGTTCAACTACATTAATCATCCCGACCTGCAACCCATATTCAGCAGAACTCGATTGTCAATACGAGAGGCGGCTAGATTTCTTGCTGAGAACATTCCCCCATTCGGTCTAATGCCGGAGATCTACGAGCAGTTCGAGCCTCTCTGGTACGAAGCGGCGGCTACCAGAAGCCGTAGGTTTCTAGAAGAAAGGCTGAACGATGTAGAAACGCGGCTCGACGCACTCATTGCCAGCGGTATACCGCCTCCTAATGCAATCAGAATCAGAGCCCATATATTGGTGCTGAGGAACCATTTAGGAGACATCAGAGCGCCACCGCCACCGTGAGAAGTGGAGCGAGTATTGCACAGTGTGTCGAGCATTTGTGTGATCGCATCGTAGGTAGTCAAACATACAGCACATGGAGAAGGCTATGTGCGCCAAATCTGTAAACAATTTCAAGAAATCTTTGGCGCACAGCAAGGGACTTGTGCTTCTCAAAATACTGCTTTCCCTTGACCGAAGTAGTCTTGTGCTGAAAAATAAGAGGCTAGTTTGGCTAGATCAAGCCCTCCCGCTACTCCGGCATGAATTCATCGCCAATGGGGCTGATGGCGGGCGGCCTCGCGTAATACTGAGGATCATCCATTTCCTCGTCGCCAGATAGTTCGCTGTAGAAGGACGCCATCTTGAGTGCTCTCTTGTACAACCACCCGACGTAATGTTTGCCGCTACCCTCGATCGGTGGATGGCCCCAATCCTTCTTGGGAACACCTCTCAGACTACGCGTCCAGAGGCGGTCGATGACAACGATGACCATCGGTGGTCGATTGTACATCATGATAGGATCCTGCGCGAAGGGTTCCCCTTCCGACCTCTGAAAGCGCTCGAGGGTGTCTAGGCACTTTTGGTCAATGTACAGGCAGTACCTGAAGCGGGCTATCATGTCGACGAAGATAGGTTGTAGGCCAGCATCCGCGGTTTGCTTAGCCACCCAGCTGTTGAAGTGCTCCCTAACATCCGACTTAGAGGCGTTGTCTAGGCTGTCGCGATCCTCAATGATGACCCAATCTAGGTACTGCTCCAGGAGCTCGGCCCGACGGGCGTGCACTAGCTCGTCGTGGACGTTTTTCTTGAGCTGCGCTAGGTAGCGATTCCAAAGCTCATCGTCGCCGTATGCGCCGCGGGATACGACGAAGCCCCAGCGGTGATAGCCGGTCCTGATCATAGCCAGGGAGAGAAAGCTGAGTCCGTCTCGCAGGTAGCCGCTTTCGTGTTGCGGCAACTCGGCAAGCGTCCGGGCGTCAAAGTTGTCTCTTTCCATGGTGTCGGGCGCGAAACGACAATGTGCGAGGTGGCTGAAGGACGGCGAACTTGAAGAGCCTGGTGGGGGTCGAATGTGGATAGGGTTGGAGCCTAATGGGGATAGGCATGATGATGGCCTCTTGGTGATCGCTCGGCGCCGGATGGGGAGGGTAAATAATCTTGCTCCTAGCCTGCTACTCATGACCGAATGAAACGACGGTTGTGTGGCTATTAAGAACAAAGATTGTTCGAGGAAAAGAGAGCACACGCCGAGAGGGCAATCACCGATATTGAAAGTTCAAGATCCCGGTTTGACAGATGCCGGCTATGTGCATGAACGGTTGGAACTTGCATTAGGCGGATAGCCGACCAGGTCCGGACCTCAGCCGGAGCCCCACCTCATGTAACAGACCCGCAGGCCAGTCCTCCCCTTGCCTGCGTTTGCTGAGTACCAGCTTGATTCGGCTGGGGGGGCATCATCTCCGCCACCACAGCGTCAAGATTTGCAGGGTTTAAACGGTCGCCCAACGCAGACCTCGGCTTGCTGGCATCATCAGGCCGCGGCGTTTGAAGATTCTTTTCATGGATGGCCAAGTCCGACAGCCACATGTCATGGCAGCGAGATTTGTCTCTCAACGTTCGCGCCATCTCCGGTGAGCATTGGAAGACGTCGAACCTAGTTGGAAGTATCCGTTGGCCATGGCATGAACGGCGAACCAGAAGACACATCTATTAACCAAGTCTTTGCTGCAGCTGAAAATGCTGCCCCTCCCCTCCCCGAACAGCGGCTGTTTGGTCGACCCCACCGTCACCTGGATGCACAAAGCCAATGTCGAAACCTATGGGAACAAACATCATTCGGGGTGTTGCCCCGTACTGCATTGGATGCCGTTTTCATAAGACAGGCCAGCTCTATTATCTTTTTTCTCTATAATCAAACCCAAAATCGCCCACAAAGCCAACAATAACGCGCCACCCCAAACCCCATATCTCAAAAGAGCTTATAGCTGGCGGCCGAAAAGCTAGACCTGGAGATTGTTGGTTTACCGTCGACGCCAAGTGGTACTCAATCTTTCCTGTCCTAGAAGACTTGATGATACTGTGAACCGCTATAGGCGAGCGAGCTAGTCTCCTGCTGATTTCTCTCCTGTTGGAGTCACTAAATGTTGAATACCTATTTACGAGAGGATATGGATGAAGGCGCAAAAGCATGTTAGACATGACACGTTTTTTCGAATCTCTTCCTGATACATCCTGTGTCGTCCCGTGTCCACCGAAACCCTTCTTATTTCAAGGCCATGGATAACTCCACGATGATGGCATCGCCGATCTTCTTGGTATTAACGTTGCCGCCATAGTGCCTGATCCTCATACCCTTGTTAAAGACGACCTTGATGTCGTTCTTGAGTGTCTGGGCCTTCTTGGGGAGCTCGAGGGAGTAGCGCAGCATCATGGCAGCGGGGAGAAGAGTGCCAAGGAGAACGACGCCCTTGCTGCGGATTTCGGGGGGCTGAGCTTGCCGTCTCTCAGTATGCGTAGTCTCGGCGCCTTGAGCCTGGGAGAAAAGAGGTCGAGATATTGTAGATGGGCTCATAAATACTATTGCATTTGCCCTTACCTTCGAGAATACCGCTCAAGCTTGTCCTGGGCAGCAGAGTATTGCTATAAAAGATGACGCTGGCCTCCTTGGGATCACATCGTACGGGGTAGGTTGCCGTATAGTATCTAAACTTGTAAGCTGGAATACTGTGTACTCCACTAAAGGATGCATTAAGAGATGACAGCCAGCAAGTTGGTGTATATTACCTTCAACTTGAAGTCTAACGATAGGCGTGATCAGCTAATATATTCCAGTCCTGTGACATTGGTCTGTGATTTTCATCTCTAAAGATTTCGCCAGACAATAGGCTGAGCATATTAGAAGTGAGGGAAAAGGAGGCTGAGTCTGAGCCGAGGTTGAATTATCCTGAACATTTCCGAGGAAAGTCGACTTATGTTACATAATTAAGAGTCAAACGGTTTCCGTGTCGGCGTCACGGATCATTCGCATCAGGAGAACTTGGACCATGCCAGTGTCCCGGAGGATTGCCATGCTCGTACGCGTTGCGAACACACCTCGCCCAGCCACAGTCCATCATTCCTGAACCCACACCGCAAGGATATCTGCTCAGCCTTTCCCCCCTAATGTCGCCCTCTGCCCACAAGTTCGCATGGATGGGCAACTCGTACGTCTTCGCTGCTTGTTTGGGTGCCGCACAGCTGCAACGCAGATGAGCTCCGGGAACGCCACTCTGGGACCCATCTACAACTTTGCAATCTTTGCAAGATTCGGCAAGCCTGTAGCTGTTGGCAGTTTCACGTTAGCATATCCTGGGAATAAGTTTTTTTTCAGGGCCGTCAAAAGGCTTGCCTCATGGATTTCTTCCAGGTCAGTGTGCCTCCTCCCGCGTCGTTGAAAGCAAGACAGTTTTGTAACGGCAGGAGTCTGGCCTGTCCGAACTCGCCGTTGTTCTTTTGACAGAAGCTATACAAAAGCCACTCTTCACGGGCCGACGTACTCGTAAGCTTCTCTTTAACGACCCGAGTGCCTTTACAGGCTCCGCCAAAGGTGTCGAGGCCAGGCTGATCTGTCACACCCTTCTTCTTGAACAGGCCCTGTAGGTTACTCAGGCATTCTTCGCTACTTCCGGCACGAGCAAGGCTTAAGAACAAAAGGGTAACGATATGGATGGCGCGCATGTTTGGGCGAGATTTCGACATGAGGTTTATGTAGAACCGAATGTGAAAGTGGAAGGAAGATAGTTGAAGGGCTGAGGCAGAAGGGAGGCATATGTAGGCACAAAATCGATGGCGGAGGGGAAACCCTAGAGTTTGGATTCTGACTGGCGCTCGTGGACTGCGGAACGAAAATTTCTAGTAACCGAAGCATCCAATAATCAGCGATTATTCAAACAAGCATTAACAGTTCTCGATATCAATTTCAGGGAACGTGCAACGGATTCTCATGTGTTCATTTTTGGTGCTCACAGGAAGAGCTCGAATATTCAACCAATGAAAATGCACACTCTAATTATAATCAAATTTTGAGTATAGCAGAGACAGTCGTTTAATTCAAAATATCCCCTATGAGTTGCTTATTTGCTTCCACTTCCCACAATTCATAAGCGCCGATAGTAGTTACGTTCATCAGCCGACATCTGTCGCAAGAATCCTGAAACCAGTGCTCATTGAAAACCTGTTCAGTTGCGTGAATGATCTATAGTGTTGGAGCGAGGGGGGTAGTAGCGGGATCTGGACAATAAAGAGAAAGACTGACCGTTGCTCCCGGTTCAGTTGGGCTGTGTGCATGTGGAAGCCAGCACATCCCTTGACGGGGTACATTTTGGCTTAACTCAGAATCCGTTCGAGTTCTTGCAGCAAGCTTGGAGTACATTTACGGGGGGTTCGCCAAATCCAGATAATAACTCTTGGTGGTTAATGGGAGCATCGATGCACATTCTGCCGAGAATATCGAGTCTTGGTTGACCTTAGAGAGCAAACCCAGCCTTCGATTGATGAACATGAGCAAGCGGGATCGGCTTGTGCGCATCCGTGGCATTTAGTGGGGCGGTGCAAATCTACTTTTATACAAACCCACAGTTAACACTAAGCAAACCACTATGTTTTCAAACTCCACCCAAGTACCCCCGCACTTACTGGTCCTGCTGCTCAAAAAGGCTATGAGATATTTCAGTCGATGCTCAAAGTGTGAATCGTTTATGTCATAGCAATCGTGCGAAAGAATAGGCCCTGCCGTAGACTATTGGCCACAGTCCAGCCAGGCTCAAGACGCCAAAGGGTATCGTTCTTCATATGAAGCCAAGGTGGTTGCTTCATTTATCACCGCATTTTGAGTGGTATATTTAAGGTTCTTCCAATGTCTTCACTAAAATAGTCTATGTCCTTGTTGATTATCGAAGCTGCTTTGAAACTTCTTACAGATGTCTCCCATGCGGGATCCTCTGTTGACTTCGGCCACCACCAGATACATAATTCGGATTTTCCGACCTGCTTCATCCCGGATTTCTCGATCCAGGGCAACGAGCATTCAGGAGTTTCCCTTGGAGCCAACGGCCGTGTGAAAGTTGCAGTCCGGCTCCACGCCTTCGTCATCCATCTGGCTCTTGAACTCTTGACGCCATGCTTCAACGTCGTGTCCCACATACCTTCCATCCAGTACTTCACAGTTCCACTTGAGCACGCCTTTCCTTCGACTAACAGAGAGAAAAACCAAAAACCTCTCATTCAGATGGTTGATTCTGAGTATGAGTCCTCCGAAACTGTGTGTTAGCGCAGATCGGAAGCCAACAGTACTGTAGACAGGCCGTTAGATATGCGAAGACAGCGTCTGCATATATTGGGGTACTAGACAGTCCACTGAAGTGACCATCTGATGATTGATGTTTGTTGAGAATGATTCGTCAATCAGGTTTATATAGAACCCGTACTCGAAGAAGTGACGATAGGGCAAGGGCATGACACTAGGCGTGTTTTGGGGGACCTTGGAAAGAAGATATATTTCCTTAACCCCACAAACCACTAGCCGATGAATGGGGAACCGACGACCGGGAAAAGGGCATCTTCGATGAATGTGGTTTTCTTCCATCAATGATGGACACATCATCCGCTTCTGCTCGGGGTCTGCGTCCTCTGTACTGATGACAGAAAGCATGGCACAGAGGCAGTTGATAGCGGCGATGACGGGAAGTTTGATGCGCATGCCGACGTGGGTAAGTTCGTACGGTGTGCTTTCCAAGTTTCTGTGAGTAGCCACAAAGGCACTGGAATCCGAAAAAACGGAGGGTGACGGAGCTAAGACACTCTGCAACCGGTCTGGAATCTTTTCTAAATCCCAAGTCTAGCAAAATATTGTTTGGTCGTCGGATGCTTTGATGATTTCTTCCTGGAGTCGTAGGAATGCCTTCGAGCCCTCGCCGTATATCAATGGCATGCTGATGTCAAAGATGCCCAGCAGACAGTAGGCCATGGCCTCATCTCGCGTTGTCTGGTGTTTAGAGGCTCAGCTCATACAAGCAGCAGTGCTTGCGGTCCATATTTTGCGACTTTCGGCCAAGTAGGTCACGTCGATGCCAGTGATTTTGGATATGGGGAATTTCAGCTCCGACTTGGTACCGATTTCGATCCATTCTTTGGTGAAGAAGAAGGCTTTTCGAGGTGCAAGAAGTTCCTGTAGCGTCCATCCGCGAGTGAACCAGCGACTGTTCTGGAACTGAAGGCTCTTATGGGCGTGGACCTTGTCAATCAAACCGTCCTCCCATTCGACATCAGCGAGATAGATTATGCAGACGGCCGCGTGCTCGTACCAAGAGAACATGGAGTTGATGGCTTCTGAGAGCTCTGCACTGCTAGTCTTATCAATGCAGTTGGTGTCGGCCCAGAGGTAGTTCAGCCCGTCATCTCGCGTCTTACTGCAGGCATTGACGACCTTTAGGTAGCCAGACTTCTCCCGCACCTCAGGATCAGTGTCGCAGGCGATCCACTCCTGGAAGCTAACTTCGTTATTTCCATCCCAAGTATGAGAGAGAATTCCATACTGCGGTGTTTTTTAAACACTGAAGGACTCGATGACGAGGGTGCTTGTGTTGATGAGCCGCATTTCGACATTGTGCGGCCAGGAAGAGGTGAAGCTTGCACTAACGTTGGCTTGAAGAAGACTCCGCACTATCTTACTGTGTGAGAAGCAGTAGGCAGAACAAGAATAATCTTTTAGCTGGCACTGCATAGGTCCAATTTTGACCAAACCTTGAGCCGGATTCGGTGAACATTTGTCTTCATCGGGCCATCTCCAGAATAGTCATCGACCACAAATTATCCCATAAAAGAATCATTCTTCTTTTTTTTGCTAGACCTAATGGGAAATTATCTCGCAATATCAATCAGCTTTGCGCAACAATGGTATCATCGAAAATCCAAACACACAATCCCCTCATGAACCCGGACGCCTTTTTAAATGTGCTTCACTCCATCATCAATGCCTTTCGAAGAACCAGTTACAGCCTCCTCGTCAAAATCCTGGCTGCCAGCATTGTATCCAACACGAATATCGTCAATCTCGTCCCCAACCTCCATCCATCTATCGCTGCAGGCGGGAATCGGGGACACCTTGCAGAGACCCCAGTACACGCCGCTCGAGACGATGAACCCGGCGAAGAAGTTGAGATTGTAAATGTAAGTGGCGCCCACAGGCACATCTCGACCAATTGCACCCGCGAATCCAACGACGTTGATCAAGATTCCAGCGATGTATGCAGCATAGCCGCGCCAGTGGAATCCGTAGGTGAAATAGTATGGTCCCGTCTTGCGCGCATCATATAACTCCTTGACCTCGAGATACCCCTTACGAACAAGGTAATAATCGGAGCACATGACTCCGGCGATGGAGCTTAGAAAAACGCTGTACGACGACAAGTACGTGGTGAATTGGTTGGAGGAGGTGAGCAGCGTGTAGGGGCACATGGCCAGACCAACAGCAGCACAGATGTATCCACCACGGCGAATGCTGATCCATCGAGGCAGCAGAGCCGTCATATCAGTACCGGCCGAGACCGAGTTTGCGGCAATGTTGGTTCCGAGTTGGGCCAAGGCGAACGACGCAGCGATCACAAAAACTCCGAATCTCTGGGCCGAGCCGCCGTCATCGATGAACTTCTCGAGGAGGTCGAGCGGATCCCAAATCTCCTCCCCATAGATGACCGTCGAGGATGACGAGACCATGATGCCGATGAACGAAGTGAAGGCGAAGCCGATTGGGATCGTGAACAGCTGAGACCACAGCGCATCGCGGGGCTTTGCGGCAAAACGAGAGAAATCGGGGTCGTTGACAATGAGCGTCGCAAAGTTGGCAATGGCGGACATGACACCCTTGACAAATTCCCAGGCAAGCTCGCTACCCTGAGCTTTGGCGGGTTGGCGGACAATGGGACCGACACCGCCCGCGCGAACGATAGCCCAAATCAAGAAGGCGATTCCCGCGCACGGAACGACGTAGGACTTGACCGTAAACAGGTGACGAATCTTGTGAACGGGGAACCAGATGGCGGGCAGAGAGCACAACCAGAAGATGAAGAAAGAAACCCAATCCGCGGTGCGTGTGCCCGATCCTTCAGGGAAAGTATTGGGGATCTCGTAGCGGTCCTGGGGAATGATTAGAATATGACCTTCGAGCGTGAGTCTGGAATCCGCTGATGCCACTTACCCATGATTTCCAAATGGAACGGATCATAAGGTAAACGCAATGGCCTCCAATGTAAGCCTGCACACCATACCAGATACAAGCTGGGTGAAATCAGCAAACGCCCTTATGGTGGAGATGCCGTCAAGCTTACCCATAGCCGCACGGTTGAAAACAGGCCACAGACTACCCCAGATTCCGAAAGAAGATCTGTTGACGACGGGGAAACCGATGTGATATTGGGCGCCGATGCGACCGGTCAGGCAAATGAAGCCACCGGCAATGGCATAGCCAATCCAGACGCAGAGCCATGACTGCCACCATGAAAGACCGTTGACGATCATTGAAGATGAAATCATCCACGTGTTGACGTTGAAGGAATCGGCGACCCAGAAGGCCACAAAATTCCAAGGACCCCATTGCCGTCTCTCTGGCTCAACCCTATCCTACAGTCAGCAACAAGGCTACTACAGGCAACACGAGTGGCGCTCGATGCCAGATACTTACGGTTTCAAATCATAATTCGTCAACTACAAAACGCAAACTGTCAGCCTTGTTTCGGGTGTCCATGAGTTCCCGTAGCTGGTAGATCATACCATCAGTTGCGCGCTTGTCAGTCCAGGTTCCGAGGTGACGGCGAGCTTGTCAGCCCAATACCTCCATTTCGAGCTGTGGACCTTCTCTGGCCGGGCGGTAGTAGTCGCAGTGTCCATGTCCATCTCGGCGATCTTTGGCAAGACGCGGGAAGACGGAGATGCGTGCAGATATCTTGTTTCGATCGAGTAAAATCGATTTGAGGCGCCAACCTATGAGGACGTAACCGTTTAAAGACCAGGATGAATACGGTCAGACGTTGCGATGACGCTATGCACGTGAAGGGACGGCCAGGAACCGGAAAACTGGGTTGCAGGGTGACACGGGTCGCGATCTGCACGGATTGCAGCCCAAACAGTGGCGATTCCAAGGCAGTCGGTTGAGGGGAAAGCTCCAGCTGATCTCACAACGGGGGAAATGAAGTCAAAACGACGGATGGCATCGTCTGATATTTATTTACTCACTGGGCCGGTGTCGCTCTTGATATGGAGAGGCTGATAACGAACCATGGAACCTCGTTAGCCACGAAAACGAGTCGGCCCTAGCTTCGCGTGTCAAGCAGCATCGACTGATGGACCCAGAAATCGCAGCGACACTACCCCCACATTGACAAGGTCTTCAGTCTCGTCCGCATCGTTTTCCCGCTGGTAAAGATGAGATTGGGGAAATGGAATGGACAAGGGGACACCCAAGAGACGCGGACAAGAAAAGCCACAAACCGCATTCAGGCAAGGGTGGTGCCGGTCTCGCCGCGATTGTAGCAAATCGAAAGGCCTCGAGGTCAACATCGACGTCAAATCTGATCGAGTAAGAGGACGAGCCCTGTGAATCTCTGGTCTCTTGGTACGTTTTCTGCGTCCGTTATTGGTTCGTTCCGAGGAAATGTTCTTATCAGGGGCGTTGGAGGTGGCACTAGTACCCTGTGGCACGGCGACGAGGAAAGGCTCTCGCTTGGTAGGATATGCGCCCATGATGCCTGTCCGGCATGGGACGGTACGGCTATGTATGATAAGTTAGTCCTGTCTAGCAGGGGTAGCTTATCGTTGGCCCCGAAACCCCGCATGCTGGGAAAAATCCATTACTCGATCTCATCGAGTCAACTACAAAATGGAGTGACTCGCGGCACGATTTGGACCGCCCTCACGAAAACCTGGAACGAACCGGACGACCACCATGGCGAAACCCTCGAGGACATTGCAAAATTCGAGTTTCGTTCGTCTTTTCCCCTTCTCGTCTCTTCTTTTGCCTTAATCCTGCGCAACTTGGTAATATGGTTCCAAAACGCGATCAGCATGTCGTCAGTCTGGAGAAGAGAGACCCTCTATGGAGCTTCGGTTTGACGTCAAGGCAATTGCGTGCTTGAAGCTAGAATCCCATCTGTCAAACATGCAAGTCTCGTCGCCTTGCGCAAAGAATCGCGAGCGCCTGGTGCAGCCTCGACAGCTCGCGTGCTGCTATCATCCGTATCTTCGGTAATTGGGTTTCGGAACCACCTACCGCCCAAACTCTGACCCTGCAACCACCGGTACTTCTTGGTTCGACTCAGCGCTGATAAGATGATGCCTGGAACGTCGCATCCAAGATAAGGATGGACCCAAAAGGAGAACCCTTGGTTCCACTCCATTTCGCGTGGCTGGGGGATCTCCCCCCGTGCGATCGACATACCAACACGTTCCACTTATCTCTAGGCCTCCCGCCATTCCTAGCAGACGCGATTCACAGAGACAAGCCTCCCAGCCTGGGCAACGTCAAATAAGGTGCCGGCACTCATAGGCTTCCGGCCTTACTTGTTCAATCCAGAGGCTCGTGTAGTGTTTCCTGCCCTGGCTAACGAAGCTTGATAAGACAGTGGCCGCCGGCGCATCCTGAGCCTGTTACCATGAAAGCCTGTCAGACAGTTGCTGAGAGCACCAAAATTCCAATTAGGACACAGTCTGGTCAAGTAGCCGAGAACTTCGAATTCCTCGTTCTATGTGACATATGAAGATGTGGTAAAGGCTCTCGGATGTTGAACTGCGGCCTCGAGGTCCAGCAAGACAAGCGCGATGGCGCGTATGACAGCCGCTTTGTATTGTCAGAAAGCTGCATGGTTTATGCTGATAAGTCTCGTGGGGATGAGCGCGCCGGCGGCCAGGCGCCACCATTCTGTAAGGTTTCGGGCTCGGAAATAGCCCCGTCACCGTCAGCCGGCGCCACTCGTTGTCTTTGTGGCTAACGATTCTGTTGTGACTGATCTACAATGTAGCCGAGAACTCTTGGCCCTCATTGCATGACCTGTCCAGTACAGAGTAGATGTCTCGAATGCCCGTTGTTCGTACCAAGGTGCTTATCGATATTGCAATGTCTCTATCTCCGTAGCCGTCTTTCTGTGAAAAATGGCCTAGGAAGTACAAGCAGCCGAGTTGGTTTCCTGACTATTTAGTGGACCCATCTTCTTCAATCAAATACTTTAGAGAGCATACCTGAACGTGGAGACGTGAGTTGTGTATAGTATTGCACACTCACTGTCATAATGGACACGAGACTTTGGAAACTATACTGTTCGTCTTCCCGACTACTCTCACGCGCGTTGCAAAGCAGATAGAATGGTCAACGTTGCATCGCCGACCGAAGGGAATACGACTTTTTGAAGGGACAGTGGTCTACTAAAACATGCTTTTCCCTTAGATACCTCAGATCAGGCTCCGCTCAGTATCTTCTGCTGATTAATAAGAAACATCTGAGCGAAATCGTCCGTTGCTCCATGGAGGTGTCGATCGTCGATTCAATGTGGGTATCAGCATCTGATAAGTACGATTAACAGGGACAGCACGTCATTAGTTATTTTACCTGTGACTAGTTGTGCTAATGATTGTCGACAATCTATCATTCAGTAACTTAAGAAGGGACTCGAAGCGCCCTTAGCCTGAACAATAGACTTGCCTTCAATGAGTGTTGCAATTGGCGAATCCGCGGTAAGGCTACACGTCAAGCAATCCAACATCAGCTATCGCAAACAACAAACTCACATTCCCTTTTGTGGCGGATGCCTGGAAAGCCACAACCCCAATGGCATCTAGCGTCTGTTGCCTGCGCTAAATGCTGACCGGATGTCTCGTTATCTCTGGCATTGCCGCATGCCCCAAGGGCTGCGCTCCTGTGTGGCTTGCATCTGTCCACTTACAAGACGTTGTTGCAAATGCACAATATAGCGGTATCCCTTTACAGTGCTCGGTGGGACAGAAGAAGAAAGGTTTTCGCATCCAGCAAGCTGAGATAGAGTTGTATTCTTATGCGGCCAATAGAGACGAGCTGCGTGTCGCATGTCGCTTCCTGCAGGGCTGGCGGCCGAGGTGAGTGTCTGCCTCATTAGTGTTGGTATTCCTCCATGCCGTCGGCCATTTCTACACGACTGTCTTGTTTTCCCTTTTTCTTATGGGTTCATCCCATCTCTCTACTGTAATTCGAATGCCCATAGCACCAACAACGGCCCTTCCCTAGCTACGAATGCAACGTCAAGATGGGCCCATATTCATATTGTTGTCGGCCAATTCTTTGGACATTGCTAGGTACAGTATTCACCGCCCTGCAAATGGCTTTGGCGCAAGAATGCAACTACGTGGGCGGATGGTCCCTGCGATTCCCCACGTCCTCCTGTCCACAGGATGCCCCTTTCGATTGTGGCAAGGCAGGGGGTCTACAGATGCGATGCTGTCCAACGGGATTATCGTGCGCAGGTAATGGAAGCTATGACGGGAACTACTGCTGCCCAGGTAAGTGCATGGTTTTCTACCGTATTCAACATTCTGGTTTGCTTCTGGAGGTGAACCTGAATACGTGACAAACTGCTAACTTATTCGCGACAACACAGACTCTGCAGATTCTGAGGAATGTCAAAAGTTAGCGTATCAATATCCCAAGGTAACACGCATAGTTCCCCGTCAAATTGACTAGGGATGAATATCGAGTTAACAAGGCAGTGTCCTGACTCAACATGGAGTCTTTGGGCTGCAAATGATACCGTCGACAACCAACCCAAAACTGGTGCTTGGTGTTGTGAGCCTGGCTCAAAGGGCATCTATCGGGATAATGGAACGGCCAATTATTTTTGTACGACCATTACCGTAACTACACTCCAGCCAAGCTTCTACTGGGCTCAAGCCTTAAGTACCATGTCATGCTCCGCGACAGCAACACCCACCGTAGTCTCTTCCACAACGGGGTCAGTAACCTCTGCGCCATCCAACGCAACTGTTTCTAGCAGCTCGAAGGGTGGGGAGTCCGCGGGCGTGTCAACCGGGGCTATAGCTGGAGCAGCAGTCGGCGGCGTGGCTGCCGTTACCCTGATATGTATCGGAGTATTCTTCTATCTCAGGAAGAGGAAAAGGTCAAGATTTGAGGTGACTCAGGCATTGAGCATGAGTGAGGAACGAAATCAGAGGATGAAGAGGCACAGAAGCGGAGGGAGGCGCGTAAGTGAACTTGAGACGGTGGAACCTCGACTCGAGATGGACGGCACCAAGCCAACCTATGAACTTGACGCCACAGCAGAAAACATCCAAGATGAAAGTTTGTCGCCTACAAGCACACGACCGAGGTGAGAATTATGAGGGGAAAAGTGTTGACCGCGTTATGATGTACTTTTGAGGATGCGAGGTAGTCCGAACATTTGAGAATTCTCTCGCATAATGATACTGCTACTTCTTCATGAGGGGGCTTGCCTGGTGCGCTGTTGCATGCTTTAATACTGATATGAACCCGAGATGATTGTCAAAATGCATGCCAGCGGCTGGCCGACACAGCGCACTGCAGCGATTCTGGCACAGTATAGACTTTCCGCCGTACAAAGAACCACCTTGCAGTTCCCCTAAGCTGAAGAAAGCCGGTAAGGAGCCGTCGGATCTTTTGACGGTAAAGAGGGGGTTTCTTACCCCAGAGACATTGGAAAATAGTAACCCATGTCACTTAGGCACGACGCAGAGTGTATGGCTCAACCAATCTGTTGCAGAGGCTTCCTCTCATAATTACCAACCTCCAGCCATTGCGCACCCTGGTAGAACTAACTACATATCATGTAATACACTTGAACCTACTGAAGGGTGACCGTTCCATCGGTCGAGTCTTCCATGAAGATGCCGCCAAAGACAAGCGCCTCTTGGATACCTGTGGGCTGGGGAGCGTCTCCAACAGGATTCTTCTGTAGAGCGAAGTGGTATTCACCGAGACCGGCAAGATCTGCAATTGGTCAGTTTGCTCCTTGCTTGGTTACGAGAGAACATAAGAACCCACCATTGGCGATCGGCTCGGTGACCTGCTGGAGGGGCTCTTGCCCAGTGCTGTGAAACACTTGGACCGTGCTGTCAATCGAGTCAGTAAGGTTTCGTCTTCGAGGACGCAGATAAAGGAAACCATACTTGGCATTGAAGTCCATCTTCAGCGCAAAGTTCTCAAACTGTCCCTCACCGAAGGGCGTGGAGAAGATCTTCTGAGGGGCGGGGGCGGTCTTGGAGTTGCCAAAAACTGCGATTTCGTTGCCGTTGTCGGCACCGGTGCGGACGTCGACTTGATGAAAGCTAAAGTCCTTTGACTCAAGATTCATGATCTGGTAGTCGTGGGTCGCGTTGAGAGGCTTGGCAGCGTCACGCTGAACTGAGAAGTGCATCGTACGGACGCCCGTTACGGCAACGTCGTTGAGTTGAGAGCGGATGCTGGGCAGAAGGTCGGCGCGGCGGATGTTGGACTGTGCTTCGCCGCCCTGAGGAATGAACACAGACTTGTCGTCAATGTTGATAGCGAAGGCCTTCGTGTTGGTAGCCTTGTCGAACTGGTTGGGGTTAGCATATTCCGTGTTGACGAAGAGAGAAATGATGGCTTACAAGTGATGACTCCACTTCAGGGAAGGTGATGACATCGCTGAACTGGAGACCTGACGTCTTGTCAGATCGGTCATATCAAAGGCGGATCGCGGAACTATAACTTACCGTCTCCCTTGACGACGGCGCTCTTGAACACGCTCTCAAGGACATTGAAGTCCTCGGGTACAGCATCAGCTTTGATACGGCCGTCGGGCAGAACGAGAGCGCCAGCAGTTGCATTCCCGGCACCGACCCCAGCGCCGGCACCGCCAGCAGCAGCTCCACCGGCGTTGGCTGTCCCGTTATTTTGGGCGGCACCTCCGGCCCCAGCACCGGCGCCACCTTTGTTGCCATTCTGCTTGCCATTCTCTTTTCCGTTTTGTTTTCCATTTTGTTTTCCGTTTTGCTTGCCGTTCTGTTTGCCCTTGCCGGCCTTTTGGTCGCCCTGGTTGTCGGCGGTGCCAGCACCTTCGGCCTTCCCCGCGTCGCAGCCGGCGCCGTTGGCATTGTTGGTGTTTTTGCCACCGCCTCTGACAACAAGGGCGGCACCGTTGCTGGCAGGCAACGGGTTAGCGGCCACGGAGGCGACTAGCAAACCGACGAGAGTGAGGAAAGAGGGCTTCATTGCGGTTTATGCTTGAAAGATATTCTGGCGTTCTAGTGAATGTTGTAATTACAAAATCTCGTGATGCTTGACAAACGAACGGATGCAGAGAAAAGCAATGGCCGGCACTGCGTGAAAAAGAAGGAATGTGCAAGGAAGCTGCGAAAAAAGAAAGTCGAGACTAATTTGTCAAGTGAGCGAAGGATGAGTTGGTTGCTTTACCCATCCCGAAAGGCTTCACTTGTGATAATATATACTAGCCAGCGTGCTGACTTTCGCCCTCGTTCCCATGCCATCTGAAGATAGAGTTCAGAACTTCAGACTATATCTGTCGGTGGACTTGAGACGAAATCTCTCGCCGTTCCTGACTCGCGAGGTTTGGTCCGTTAAGCATGAATTTGCGGTGCAAGCCGGTGCTTTGGGCGCAGAATGCCAAATTTGAGGCCCGGGGGCCGCTTCGCGACAATGCTGACACCTGCCGAGGGTCGTGAGATGGTGTGGTGCGTGAACGAGAGTTCAGTCAAAGGAGGTTCAAGAAAAGTTTAATCGTGATGTCGAGTGTGCAACATTTTAGGTCCAACCAGTCGGAAGTTAGAACCATCGAGTATTGGACAAGGGTGTTGCTTGTCAGGGGTTGAGGGGACAACACCTCGAGTCACCCAAGGGAGTTTTGGCCAAGAAGTTCGAGTTTCGTTACATGATGGCCTTCGTCTGGTGAATGTATGGGAACATGGTTCCATGAGTTCGGATTCGGGACCTTCGGACGGTTAGTCTACAGCTGTTGTCCGCCTTACGCATATTGCTGATTTCAGATCGATATTCACGGATGCGATGCATTTGACCCTGGTCGCCGGGCATCCCGAGCCTCTTGTAGCGTCGTTCTTGCATTGGCGCGCGGCTTTGGGCTGACCCTGCCACGGTTTCGTCTACAACGGACTCTGTTCTAGTGATGGGTATCAGATCCCGTAAGAAAACGCCCGTCGGCGTTTGATCATGAGGTTTCTACGATGCACGTCAGGCTCTTGACTTCGCCAATTTGACCGGGAACGGCCTCAGGCGAAGCCTTTATTTCTTTAAGTACTTTCCGATCCCACTCTAGCAGATCAATGTGCCGATTAACATACGGGTCAAAGTAACTAGTACTGGCTGATCTTATTGCTACGGGTTGCGACCAGGGTGCCCCAAGTAGGCATTAAACACAGGCTTCAAACTTGACACGGCAGCATGCCACCAGTCAAAGACGGGGACGTCATCCAAGACGATACACGGCTGCATCAGACCACACAAGTCACCGGCCACTTTCTTTGTTCCGTAGTCCGGCATACGTTGGCCCGATTTCATGTTTTAAGGTTCCATTTCTGCATCCGGAGAGTATTTGCAACGTCTCTAAGTATTGAAACGGCCAGGGCGCATTGGGGTAGTCTATCGAAATGGCAATGATGACACACTTAAAATAGGCACTAAGCACGGAAAACCTTTTGTTCAACAAAACACAATACCATAAGGGTTTTTGGGGTCATTGTACAGAGAACGTGTGGCTGATTGAGTACGGGTTGTTCCTTTGGATTATCAGAAACTTATGTTGCTGTTCGAACTGTTCAAATCGTTCGGCCACTCTCCCGCAGCATATTAGTGTCTTAGGTGACAGCATGTGGCTTCGGCCGGTTCCCTAGGTCGCTCATCAAGAATGCTGCTAAGAATTGTGGGGTGATTGACAGTTTTCAACACAGTGTGCTTATTTCGCTTCTCAGCTTTATTCCGAATTGTGTAAACGACAAACAAGCACTAGCGAATCTAGGCCACCAATGCTTGAAAGACTGGATGAACCGAATTAAGTGAGTAAGTTGGTAAAGGTTTGAGAATACTGGTGATATAGTTAAGGTTAAGAGAGAGAGGGTGGGGCGACTGGTAACATCAGAGAGAGCAAGTGGAAGATAAAATATCTTGATATCAGTGCGGGAGCGGCCAAGGCCAATAGATAGCTTGGGTCTTGACACCAAGGCCACTTGATAATGCCCTGTCGAAAAAGCAGCATGATACCCTTGGATCCCCCTTGAACGGCTCTTCGTCTTGAAGCCAAGTCGGCTAGTCTTCGAGCAGATGCCATGTTCTCAATTACAGTCTCCCCAGTCCGCGACACTTGGCGCCAGCTGGCCAAAGATGTTCTCCTTTGCCCAGCGTCTTGTCTCCACTCTTACTCACCGAGTCACACCGGTCTCGGTGTACCCCGCACGGAGCTTAATCCCGATAGTGACAAGCCGAGGCAAATCGCCTAAATTCCCTGGAACACATCTGCATCTTATCCCCGGATGTCCCCAACCTCGTTCCTATCATCCAACGTTCACCAATGCAACTTGAAGCTCATCCAATTCAATCGTTACAGGCACAATTGGTAAGCCGATACACGAAACGACCACAAGGTGTGGAAATCGCTATTCGCGATCACCCTAAGCACTACCTTTCACCCTTGAACCCCGGTGAAACTTGCATCCTCTCCTGTATTTTGACTCCGCCTCCGCCTCAACCACCACCGTCCCCGAGCTTCACATTATACATCTCACCTCTGACAAACGCCGAGCATTATAGCTCATCGGATATCTCGTAATGGCTCAAAAACCAACCTTCACTACCCCTCCTCCGACCGTTCCGGACGTTGACATCTCTTTCCCTCGTCCCCACATCCTGCTCATCACCCTCAACCGGCCTCGCCACCTAAACTCCATCCCCTCGGAGCTCCACTACGCCCTCGCCAATCTCTACGACTGGTACGATGCCGAGCCATCCCTCCGCTGCGCCGTCCTTACCGGCACCGGTCGCGCTTTCTGCGCCGGCGCTGACCTGAAAGAGTGGAATGTCCGCAACACCTCCGGGAAGCCCCCGACTCCGTCCTCCGTCGGCGCCGACCCGACACCCGCAGTTGTCACGTCCTCCGACGCATTGGGTAACCCCGGTGACAAATGGCGTCCGTCGGGTGGCTTTGGAGGTTTGTCGAACCGCGGCGGGAAGAAGCCCGTCATCGCGGCCGTGAATGGGCTTTGCTTGGGCGGCGGGATGGAGATGATCATCAACGCGGACCTGGTGTACGCCTCCACCAAGGCAAAGTTTGGGCTCCCGGAGGTGACCATTGGCGTCATCGCCGTCGCGGGTGCTTTGCCGAGACTCATCAAGTCCGTGGGCCGGCAGCGGGCCTCGGAGATGGCTCTCATCGGGAGGTCCGATTACACGCCTGACCAGATGCTCTCCTGGGGTCTGGTGAACCAGGTGGTGCAGCCTGACTCGTTGATGGAGACAGCTCTTGGCGCTGCTGAGGCAATTGCAAGAAACTCCCCGGACTCGGTTATCGTCTCGAGGGAAGGGTTGAAGAGCGGGTGGGAGCCGATGGGCCCTGGGGAGGCAACAGCGATCGTTGATCAGGGCATTTACCGCCAGATGGAGGCTGGAGAAAACATGACGGAGGGTGTCAAGAGTTTTGTCGAGAAGAGAAAGCCTGTGTACAGGGATAGCAAGCTATGAGCACAGGTACAAGCGGATTTGACAGTGATGTATGATTATCATCTTGCCGCCATATTTTACACTGAATGCAGTGTCATCCTACTATTATACGGTACGTAGACCATTGGATATCATGAACCAGCTCCGAATACAATTCAACCACCTTGGAAACCCAAAACAATAAGGCTCCGCCAACAATTACACGCGTCCACCTTAGTGAGGGGCGTATTCCTTATTCTCTACACGGAGGACCTCTCCCGAGGCAGATTCTGAGTCCTTCTCGTGGATGACACCTGTTCCCTCGCCGGGGGTGCCCATGCTCGCCTTCCAGTGCAGCTGCACCTTTCCGCCCGTGAACAGCCTGTCGATCTGCTCGAGGCTGAGGTTCTGTGTTTCGGGGTAGAAGAAGTAGATAAGCGGCACGAAGAAGGCGTTGAAAATGCAGAAGTACACGTAGGTCTTCCAGCCGATGCTCTTGATGCTGACTGGTGTGATCTCGACCACCAAGAATGTGAAAATCCAGTTGGACGCCGTGGCCAACGCCGCGGCACGGGTACGGATCGCCAAGGGAGCATATTCGGCAGGCAATAACCAAGGAATGGCAAGCAGGCCAACGGCGAAGAAGAAGTTGAAGAGAAAGAGCATCACGATGGCGACAATTCCAGCAGGGACGCTGCCGTTGGAAACTGTGCCTGCGAGGACGGCCATGCAGGCACATTGGCCTGCCGCAGCAAAGAGCATTAGCTTTCTGCGGCCAAGACGGTCGATGATCCAGATCGGAATTAGAGAAGAAAAGAAGTATGCAATGCCGTTGAACCCCGCGAGGAGTAGGGAAAGACTGTGTGTCATGCCGACAGACTCTTGGAAGATGACAGGGGCGTACTGATATATGTTAGCTTCTGGAAAGATATAGACGGTATAGAGGTTGGTTACATAAGTGATGAGGTTGATGCCTGAAAGCTGTTGCATGAACTGCCCTCCAATTCCAAGCATCGTGCGGTAAAAGAACTTTTGATCGCCGTTCTTGAACATCATCCTGAAGCTGCCGGCGTTGGCGGCCTCGCGCTCTTCGCGGATCGCGGCTTGGATTTCAGCCAGATTACGCTCCAGCTTAGGCTCAGTCTCGCTAATGGACTTGGCGTCCTTCTCAACGGCCCAGAGAATGTGGCGGGCTTCATCGTGGCGGTCGTGGGCGATGAGCCATCTGGGAGACTCGGGTAGGACCAGAACGCCGAAGAACGTCACGACGGCAAACAGAATCTGCAGAGCCAGGGGGAAACGGAACTGAGAGTCGTTAGACACGAAACTCATACCGTAATCAACCCAATATGCGGTCATGACACCAAAGATATTGATGGCGAGTTCAATGGCGAGACCGCGTCCTCGGTTATCCGCCTTCATCAGCTCCGAGTGCCACACGGCTATCCGAAGTCAGCTTTCACACACCACGAAGCTCCGACCGTAGAAAATAACTCACGAATGGTACTAGTGTTCATGCCATTGCCAAGACCGGCGACGATGCGACCCACGATCATCTGCGGGATGCCGAACGCCGCGGCCTGCAGAGCGGCGCCGATACTGAGCACGACGCAGCCGATCATGATGCACTTGCGCCGGCCGAGCCTCTCGCCGACCAGCAGACAGAAGATGGCGCCGAAGAAACATCCAATCTCGTAGATGGCGACGACCGTGCCCTGCAGCGAGGAGCTGCCGCCGCCGCCGTTGCTCGTGTCGATCTCGGGGAAGGTCCCGGTGAAGGCGTAGCCGGTGAGCAGACCGGACATGACGCCCTGGTCATATCCGAAGAGGAGGAAGCCGGAACCGGCCGTGGCCGTGATGGCCCAGTTGAGCGGTCGCCCAACGAGGATGGTCATGATGAAGAAAAGAAAGGAGAGTGTAGCGTCGTTGACGGTTCACGCTCAGGTAGGGGAAAGTGTCTCTTTCGCGACGAACTTTATCGCGGGTGACAAGAGCCGAGATGTTGGGATGACTGAGTCAAGTAGACAACGAGAACCCTCCTCTCACGATGGATGGGGATGCGGTTCTATATGTACAGTTTCAGAGCATGCCGTGCAACGTTGGTGTTGAGGAAGGATTGAGAAGAGGTAGGTTGTAGCCGCTAGCAACAACTCCTTTTTCGTCTCCTCGACTAATGGGTTTGGCTCGGTACGAAACAACGTCATTTGATTGCTGCAAAACCTTGGAGAGAGTGTGTCAAATACTGCATCTCGCAGCTTGCGAGTCCCCACATGAACTCGAACGCAGTGCGGGGACCCCAGCGCGGAGAGGTGGTCTCCATCCAGGTTAAAAACAACATGGGAACGACCCGTGGGGAGGACGGCGGTATACGTGGTTGCTATGGGCAATTGGACGCGCATCAATGCGCGCAATGGGTTCTCGACTGACTCATGGGGTCGTTACGGCCCCGCGGGGGTTGCTCTCAAGATGCCGGGATGCGGGCTTGACAGAATTTTTTCTTGGAGCTTCGTTGTGTGTTATGGCTATGGATAACGTTGCAGTGCATTTTGTATGCCGTCTAGACAGACTGGCCGTCCATCTTCTTTCGATCCCGCCCAGCCCAAGCAAGCTTTGCAAGACTCTTGGATAAGCCAAGGTCCGGCTGCGAATCCGGGGCCAGTGCCGAGGAGCTAAACGAACAAGGGCTGGGGGTGAAGGTGGCCGAGTTAAGGCTGTTGCGTGAAAAGATGGCGTAGAGCTGCCCCTCTCGAGAAAACAAGGAAGTTGAAAGCGCCCCCGCCTGTCGGCGCAAAGCCTCCTCCCGTTCGACCAGTCCTCGGTGCACCGGCTCCCTCCGAAGGGTCGAGGGGCAAGCTTACAACCGATCAACATCGCGCGTTTTAGCCGCCATTGGCAGCTTTCCCATTTCTCGGGGTCCGAAAGGGCCATCGGAAGCGCTCTCTCCAAAAGCAAATATCCTGCCGTTCAACCGCACGAGCCAGACTTGCGGCTCAACCTGCCACTGTTTATGCTGTACCACCCAAGCTAACCTCAGCCATCAACCCTGACGGTCTTTGTTCCGACATTTTTCACCTTTGCACATCCTTCCAAATAGAGACAAAGTTGTCTCTAATCCCTGCGATTTTCTCTAGGGGCATCGATGAATGTCGAAGGCGTTGAACAGATGAACAACAGCCGCCTCAGGCGAGGGGGTTGACGACCCAGCTTTCGACTTGCCAAAATGTCTGAAATAAGCATCTGGTCAGCCAGCGAGTGTTTGCATCACGAATGCGGCTCGGGTTGCCTTTGGATCACATCGAGTTCCAGAGTAACCCGTTTCCTAGCGGGCTGGACGGCGCCATGTTAAGACTGGCACCTATTCCCGTTGAGCCACCCTGGCAAGAGACGGGGAAATGAGGTCATCCTCGTCTTCTTACCCCGGCCGGTACCTGGCCTTCCCTCCGCAATCCCGCATGAACAGCCACACATCGGGGCTTCCGCCTGCCGTCAGTAAGCCACTACTCGTCAAACTCCGTACTCGTGGTGGTTCAGTCCTTAGTCCATGCAGGAAAAGTGTGGAGATGGCGACCCACGCCTTTGGCCTTGGAAGCGGCCATGGCCCGACATCTGGGGCCGCCAATTTCGTCCCATGGGGCTGTCCTCTGACCAGATTGGATCGCGACGTCAATTATTGAACCGCGGACCCTGATGTGATGCTCATCTCGGATTCCAGCAATTCGGAGACCGTGTGTGTAGGCTGAGCTATCCTGGGGGGGGGGGGGGGGGGGGGGGGGGGGGGGGACCGTGTGCTTCTGTCAGCCAATCAGCGACGGAGGAATATCTGACAGCGGCAATGCTGATTAAGGAAGCCTATTAAAACCTCGCCCAACGCCGTGCCGGGGCTTTCCGCCCCAACGGATTCTAGGGGCCATTGTCTTATTCACCTTCCGGTTCTTTCCAATCAAGAGCCGGGTATTGACAATGGTGCATGGGTTTTCTGAACAATTCCAATGTCACTTTGTTACTATCACTTTGCAGGCGATTGTGGAGACAAGATGCTGTACAGCAGAGCATTAAGCTCGCGTCAACGACTTCATTCAGCTATGCTAGTAAACTCCCTGGTCTCATGTCCTTAAAACTCCTTCCAATGGCCTCCAAGCCCTCCTCACAAGGCAGCGTCGCTGTGAACAAAGCCAACACTCAAGTCAAAAAACATCGTCGTTCCGAATATCAAAGCAAATTCCATCGTAACCTGCCGGTCGAAATGTCGGACACCCGCAAGCAAGTTGAGACTGAGGCTGTCCTAAACTGTCCTAAACAGGGGCAACCCCAGAATCGCCATTCTTGATGTCTTTCTCCCTCGCCGGCAAAGATACAACTGTAGGGGTATCAACAACTCGAAGAGAATGTGAAACTTTTGTTCCAACACGAAAACTCCGGTAAAACCCTAAATCATCCGTCCGGATCGTTTCTGCCCGACATCTCCCATAGGAGAAGACGTGGCCATAGATCTCATAAAATCATTTCCAGCCAGCAAGCACACCTGCAACAACGCCAGAGCCGATGGCAAGCCTAGTGGCTTCCCATTGTGAAAGGGCTCCATCCCATCCCAACCCAACGCATCATCTCATGAATTCGGATGGTATGAGCTTGGAGATACATCGAGGTTAGACGAGGCCAACTCCGTATGAAGGGTAGATCGACTGCGCATTCCATGCGACCCTTGTGCTGCCGAGGGAAGAATCGAAATATTAAGGTTGAGTTGACAACCATCTACGACCCTGAAGTGAGGAATCGCAGACATGTGGTGCCGGCATGAAGCAAAGAGTGTAAAAAATAAAATAAAAAATAAAGGTTGGTCGCTGTCAAACGTCCCTGTGACAAGCGTCTTTGGGTTCCTTTCCTGCAGGCTGGCGATGCAAGCGTCGCGCATGGGGTTGTCGAAGAGGAATAGGGTATCGGTGGTGCCGTGAACCGAAGTGGTATCCAATCTTTACGGTCATGCAAGTCGTAAAGTTAGGTCACGCTCACAATAAGGGTATTGATGTGGCGTCAAACCGGTATCGGAGGCAGAGACAAAAGAAAGGTTGAAAAGATGTCGCATCGAAGAGCTCGGTGTGGCAGTGAGAGTCGGTTGGTAACATCCCTCCAACCACATCGCAACGCCTCGTGAGTCCTCCAACTGCCTCACGCCCCCTCTCTTCCTCCGAGCGCATCAAGCAGTGCTGCTTTACAACAGGGCGGCGGCGATCATACCAGCAAGACCGGCGAAGGCGAGGTTGCCCGCGTTCAGGGCAGCACCAGCGTTGGGCTTCGTCGTGGTCGCGGCGGTAGCAGCGGCTGTCACAGAGGCGATGGCGGAGCCGCCTGAGCCAGTGGGCTTGAAAGTTGCCGTGGCGTTACCGCTGCCGTAGGTCATGGTAGTGGTGTGAGCTCGCTCCAGCGTGACGGTCTTGGTCTGGGTAGCAGTGGAAGTGATGGTCGTTGTGCTGCCGTCGGTCGAGCTCTGGGCCAGTGCCAAGACGGGCAGAAAAGCGGCGAGAACCGTGGTGACCTTCATGTTGTCTGTGGATGCTGTTGATGAGATCGGTCGAGATGAAGTGTATGCTGTCGAAGCCTGATGAGCTATCGACTGATCAAACAGTACCGGTAGGTTTATGTGCGCTGAGGTGTTGATGAGATGTGTCTCCTTCCAGTTGATGTGCAAAGTATTTGCTTGTTGATCGAGTCTTTCAAAGATCGTGTGATGTAAGTCCGGCTGGCGAATGTTCTTCCTCCAGGTAGGGCAGTTCAACCAGATGATATATATGTGTTGGCGCAGAAGACTACGACTGTTTGCTTAAGCGTCTGAGCGAGGCGGCTCGAGTGGGGATGCGGTTACAGTTGTTGTAAGCGTGGAGCGTGGGTAGTTTGCGACGAGATGGCGTCTATTCGCGGATAGAAATAGGAATGAGCGTGAGTCCGAATACTTGCTCGGCGAGTAGTTCAGGTTCTGGTGATGTTTGTTTCAATGACTGTGCGCGAAGGAGTAAGACTTTGCCAACGAAGTCTGTGGGTTTGGGTATTTGAGGGACGGGAGTGGTTTGAATAAGAGAGTTGCTGGGGAGGGGGCCTGGCCAGACGAGACGTGGGAAAAGACGTGGGTTTTGGGTGTGGGGAGAGACGGCGGAGACAAGGCGGGTAAGGGCAACTACGAACCAGCGTGTAAAATGAGCGCCGATGAGGTGCCCGGGACCGGGGGGCAGGAGGGGGAGGAGGACGACAGGCTAGGAGCAAGAAAGAGCGACGACGTCCACGACGATGGAGGCGCCGACAGGGAAGGGGCACACACCCAAAGCGAAAGCCAAGCCCGGTCCAAGAAGAGCAGGCAAGAGGACTCAGACGACGTTAGCTGTGGTCCGTGGTCTGTGGGACGGAACCTGGAAGGCAAGAGCGAAAGGTGGAGGTGCTCGGCCCTACCTTCCCTGTCCCTGACTCTCATCCTTTCCAGATGGTCCCGGGGAAAGAGAAAAAAGACCAGGAGGGACGGGACAGTGACACAAGAGAGAATGAGATGAAAAAGATACTCCGTCTGCAAGCCGCTGGTTGGCCGTGGCCGCGGCTGGGGCGACCAATGGAGGAGCATCATAGGACAATGAAGCCGTTGCCACACTCAGCCGGTGAGTGTACCGCGAGGTAGATGCAAGGTACCCGTGTCGACGTTTTGTTCGCCCTAGACCCTGCTGGCCATGCAGACGTTGCGGTTGCCAGCCCGAATCAGACCTCTAAGCCCATTGTTCAAGTATAGAGCACTTGGGGTATGGGGGAAGTCGTCCGAGAATGTACGTACTGTGAACTTTGATGCGGTCAGGGGTTTGGATCTCCGTGGGAAATTAAGGCGCAAAAGCACAGCATTGCGTTCGCTGGCCGCCCACCACGTTACTCTGCCTTAGCTTTATGAATAGCCCAGTGGCAGTTGTGCAAACAAGCCTCGTCACGCCGGCAACGAAAGCGATCGACATGGCGTCTCTCTTCGAAGGTTGTTCGCTGCCCGCCTGAAGCCGTGACAGCGCTTTTCTTAGAACTCCGAAAGGCCAGCGATTCTGAAGCAGGCTGAAGCACGACCCTCGCACCATCAATAGAAGAAGACGCCAGAAAAAGAAGCACAAGTCGAGCCATGGTGACAAGCAGCGCGCCATGCATAGCGCCATTCTTTTCTTCTTCTTCTTCTTGTTTGAAGCAAGTATGTATTTCCCCGGTGGTATGGAAAGGGCTCGGCCGAGCTAAGACGGAAACATGAGTTTGTGCCGGGAAGACACCAACGGTCAAATTTCCTTACATTGTCTGGTACCGGGTGAAATGGCGCAGAAAGGCATTGTCACCCAACTATGGGCTTGGCGGGCGATGGGTTTCCGTGAGGCGGTGGCGACATTACCGATGGGGGAAATGGCATAATTTGCACCTCGTCGTCACCTGGACGGTTGGGAGAGGTGAAATCTGCCGTGGATGTGGAATCTGCACTCGGATCAATGAGATTGTGCGACTGAAATGGTGGCATGCGAGAAAAACCGCGAACACGCCCCATTCCTGATGCAGCGGCATTGTGGGTGGATTTCATAAAAGATTGAATTGCATAATTTCCCCGAGTCGTCGGTGATTGGCTTGGATGCGCCGCTAGCCAATAGCACCCCTGCTTCCATGCCAGCCTGTTCCTGCATGGGCACCACCTCGTTCCTGACGCTAAGCCTTGGATGGTCAGCCCGCGTGCGCGCCGAGTGGCCGGGGGTGTCTGAGTGCCTGCAGCAGTTGGTTGGCAAACCAGTGGCAACCGCAACCTGAGTGAGAGCTTTGCCGTCAGTGCGGCATTTTGGGGTTTGGACAGGAAGGACCTGAACAGTGAGGGAAGCAAGGAGGAAGCCGCGATGTGAAGACGACGACGATTCTGACCAGGAAAACCCAGCTGCTCCTCCCCGGGCTCCTTCCCAAAACTCGACTGTCAAATCTTAGGATTCCCTCCCTCCTTCCCAGAACGTTCGTACGACGGCCTGTGCAGCCCAGTCGAGGTCACACCCCAGGCGCAGCGTCGCAGCTGCTCATTGTTTGGGAAATGTCATCATCTTTTCATCCCTACTATGTCCCGTTCAGATCACTTGCGGAGGTGCGTCTGCTAGTGTCGATTCTTTCCTCTCTTGTTGCCCCGAGGGCCAGAAGCCAATTTGGCGTTCCATGGCGCACCTTGCGTCTGCGTTCTCACACTATTTGTTGAACCCGGGCATCGCATCGCGACACGGCCATCGAGAGAAAACAAGCCTCAACACTGCAGGGCCATGGCTTCGGTCCAGCGACAAGACCTGAATGGGGTGGATGGGCACTGCGCTGTACGGGACGACGACCGTCGTCTCATGTGTCTCGATCCTTTCCATCTCTTTCGGTCCTATCACCTCATCATCATCATCATCCGAACTCCCACGTTGGGGTACGGACGCTGCAACTTGGGGGCTACAATTGCAAATCCTCGGATGAAACCCGAAAACTCTCCACCACCAGCTCCACCAACCTCGAGGAACCTGAACCGATGGGGATCACGTCGGAGATCATTGAATTCAGCGGGCCAGCATTGATTTGAACCCCTTCTCGTGGTGCGCATCGACTGGGTTGTCACGCTGCCTGACTCTCGACGTCTTTCTCGTCAGGGGAACCTCTGGCTCGAGCTCGCGCCTCTCGCACCGCTCGCACCGCTCGCGAGTCGCATTCCCCCTTACGTCGCAAGGCATATCGACAGGCCTCTGTCGCAGCAGGGCCATCGTGACTCCTCAATTGTACCACCAACTCCTCACCAGTGTTGGCAGAAACTGCTCATCCTACCTGCTCAGCGCCCATTCGTCAGCACCCTGTATACGTTGCGTCCTGGTGCCTCGTTGCCCCGTCGTGAAACTCGACTTCGTGCACTGTCGGGGCGGCCAAGCGCTTGCGCTCTGCTCGTTGGGCAGCCGTGAGCAAACCGATGCGCCCCAAGGCTGCCTCAGCTGAATCGACCGGCCCTGCAACAAGGTCGGCCTGTCTCGACCCACGGCCAGCACACCAGCCAACGCAGCAAACGACCAAACGGTACTTGACCATACCGCGGCCGCTCCTCTGTCTTCCATGTACATTGCGCAATCCCTGGCATACAGGTGTCGGCCTGCGACTCGTTGTCAGCGCACCGCTTCCGACATCCGGCTAAACCAGGGCCTTAAGGAGGCTCGGCCAGACCCAAAGAGACACAGTGAGGATGGAATCGTCCGTCCCGCCTAGTCTCGGATTCGGCCCCGACGTCATGCACCTTGGCGGAAAACTTTTCAAGCCGCCTTTGGCAGGCTGGCCTCGGCCTCCTGAGTCTGGTTGACAAGAAAAGGAGCAGAAAAGAGAAAATTTTAGGCTCGTCGCAAGCCACCGAGCACAAAAATGAGACGTTGCGATAGACTCAGACACTGTCCTCTAACGTTTTTTTCTTCATTTTTTTCGGTGGGTCGCAGATGAGCGATGCGTCGCAGCACTGGCGCTTTTCAGGCGCTGCCCATTCTCTGGTCTCACCCACTCAATTTCCCGATCCTGCATTGCCGACAGACCGCGCTCACTTGGGCGATGAACTCCCATCTGCTACGGCGTTGATGTGCCACGGGTGTCATGCAAAGGCACTGGCCGTATTCGAATGCATCCTTGGTAATTCTCATTGCATCTCGTAAAATGTCTCGGATCCATCATCCCTCCCACCGGCCACATGCATCAAACTCAGCCCGTATGCACGACGCAAACTGCCGCTGCGTCCCCTCGGCTGTTGACTGCATTGCTACCTACATACTGCGCATCATGTCCTGCAGCATGGCCAAAAACTCTCGGCTCGGGTTACAATCACTCTGGAGCTGCGGCAGCCCTCTCACACACTCGTTGATCCACGACGGAATAGTTCCCTTCGAACTCGTCTTGCGGCTCTCCACCAGGCATAAATAACATGAGAGTGGACACACAGCCATGCAGTTGAAATTCGGCTTGTTCCATGGGCGATTCTGTTCCTGTCGAGCCGGACAATGGTACTCGAGGTCCCGATTATTTACTTGATGCGAAGCGATCTCCAGAGCCCCGCCCCCGTCTTCCGACCCTTGAGCCGATTGTCCAGGGACCAGCATTGGAATTCTCAGCATCGTCATCGCCTTCCATGGCATGCTGACTGGACAACCTATGTACTGTGCTACGAGGATGGTCATCAAAAGGAATTAGGCGCGAGACGGTAGGTGTCTGCAGCGCATCATCTGCTGAGTTGGATTTAGGAGGTGCTGCTGTCTGTGGGGACAGACAAAATATACATCGGACGTCAAAGTTCTGATGGTATCGCATCGTGGTTCTTGGCGGTGTCCGATCTTGACATCCGACGAAACAAGAATTGTTTTCCATTGAACGTGTTTTGAAACGGAGGTCCATGGTTCACCTGAGCGCAAACCTATCCAAAACTCTGGCAACAAGCACGACAAACATGGGCTCGTGCCAGACCCTGCATCGTTCGAGAGCAAAGCAGGTCGAAGCATCTGTGCGTTGCAAGCTCAGACGATGCGATGCAAGCAGCAGCGAAGCCGGGTCCGAAACATTCTCTACGTCGCCGATTCTTTGTTGATTCTACCGGGCATCCATCCTACTTGGCGATACTCAAAAGAAGCCAACGTCGGCGCTGGGCTACGTGTCTTGTTGTCTTTGGGCTCCCGTCTCTGATTCACAGCCGTCTGAGCGATTTCCCGTAGTTAGAACACTCGATAGCACTCTTCTCGCTGGCGCTGAGATAACGTCCAGCCATATGGAGAAGAGAGCAGCCTGCTTGCTCGCCGTTCTACTTTATCGTCGTGTTGATGAGTGACGTACCGTATAGTACAGCATCGACGCAATCTCAGACATGCCGTTGAGTCGCTGTCTAACACCGGTGATTCCTCTGAGTCTTGCCAAGATGCATCTTCCTATGACGCTGCGCGAGACATTCCAAGCCATCCCTCCCCCACCGTTGCAGGACCTCCTCTACCATATTGTCCTCAATGAAAATTGCAGTCTACGGTGCAGTTAAGCGCATCGTACACTACAGGCCTAACATTGCACCGTTTCTAGTGCCCTCCTCCCGTCTCGGCCCAAAGTTCTAAGCGTACTCTCGGAACGAGGGCGCGGGCCCACAGTAAGAGTTTCTGAGTGTCTTGACAATCTCTCCACAGCAACCAAGTCAATCGCCTCGGTTATCTACGGTCTATTAGTCTAGTTGGTTAGGACGTCGGATTCTGATATTGGAATTTCCGTAGGCCCAGGTTCGAATCCTGGATGGACCTCATCTTTTGCTCTTCCGCTTAAAACCGCGCATCGATTCTTGACGGTTTTATTTTCTTACTTTTTCCTAACACCGAAGTTTTCATAATTGTTAGTCTGATTTCGATCATGATGTAGCTTAGCTGGACCGCAGACCATCGCCCACCACATGAGGGCTCTCATTTTTGTGATACCGCACCGAGTCCGAAGTAGCATACATACTGTTCTCTCCGAGATGATTGGGCCGCTATGTTTACTGATCGCTGATGGCATTCTGTTTTCAGAAGTCTTCGGATTCAATGACCGATACTAAAAAGGTGTCCTCGAGCAAGCCAAGAATGCATTCTCGGGCCCATTGATGGATATTGCGGTTTGAGCGAATGCCCCAAACGCGCGGAGAATCAACCGAGACTCTTCGTACAAAGATTATTGTCTTCACGTCGATCTGTTGGTGGATCAACAGAGCCTGTGCAGTTGGCAACCATGACATGGCTTCTCGAATGACCTCGCTCGACGTTCAGTCCAACAGACATCAGCGATGAGGAAGCCCTCGTACGATTTCAAAGTCCACCGGGACCGGAACAATACCCGTACAGATAGGCGGTCAGCGATTCATGGACCATTGGACAACATGCTGAGGTGGGGCCCGGACATTAGGCCAGACGCAGGCCGGGGAAGAGCGCCTTCAACGTCGATGGCTCGCACAGAATACCCAACTTTACGTTCTCGTCCATGACGATGTTCTCGGTAGTGCGCGGAGTGATGTCTTGGAAGGATTTGTTGTTTAGATGCTATGGATGACTCGTTGCAGTCATAGCACCCTCCGATGAGCTGCACGCTCCACCAGCCCGGAAACACCAAACCTATACGGAGTATATATACCCCAACTCCTGACCCCCACCTAGTCCCGCACGCGTCTTCGTCCTTGAGGATCCCCGGTTTCTTCAGGTCCGATGTCCAGCGTTGTGTAAAGGCGAAGTAAGTGGGGGAACATGGAACGAGTAACTTCGGAAGTTGATCTACCCCATGGGGCTCTTCCCCGCGTTTGAATGCTTCTCCACGTAGCTCCGGCATGGGTGTAAGGGAGGAGGTGGAAAGGAGCACGTATTGGCCTGGGGACATGGGCAGTTCGTTCCAAGTCTAGCTTGTCCAGGGAAAGGGATTAAGTTCAAGGCATTTCCCTTGTCTTTTCGACCGTATGCTTGGTTGTAGACGAATTTCCTCCCATCTCTTGCCTCGACGTACTTTACACTCCAAGCCGGTGCAAGAAATACGGCCTGTTAAAACTTCATCATCGCACACGGAGCCACCATGGACGTGGAGAAGACTGATAGATCATTAGACCAGGTCGAGGACATCAATGTCGAGAAGCTGAGCAATCATGGCGGCAACCTTATCATGCCCGCCAGTCTGGCAGCCCTGGGCCGGGAGGAGTATGAGAGGGTTGGAAAGAAGGCAACGTTGAAGATGGATCTGGTGATTATGCCCATCATGGTCATCATGTACGTCCGTAAGTCATCGACACTGGAAATACTACTGGGAGTTGGAAGATTGACATTGAATGAACGAAGTCAACTACCTCGACCGCCAAAACATAGCGAGCGCGAAGCTCGCCAACATCACCACGGACCTGAACCTCAGCGAGGTTGAGTACCAGACCACAGTCAGCATTCTCTTCGTTGGTTACAGTCCGTCAACCTCCGCATCTCCAATCTCTTGCAGTTCATCGCAGCTCATTGCTAACCCGTTCATCAGTCCTCATGCAAGTTCCCTCGAATATGATCGTCGGCAAGATCAAGTGGCCCGGAGTGTACATTTGTGCTGGTATGGCAGCCTGGGGCGTCATCTCCAGTCTCATGGCGGTGGTGCACAACTACGAAGGCCTCCTGATGGCGCGCTTCTTCCTGGGCTTCGTAGAGGCTATCTTCTTCCCAGGCGCGCTGTACTTCCTTTCGCTATTTTACAACCGGAAGCAGTTTGCCCTGCGCACTGCAATTCTCTATTCTGGTTCGCAGCTGGGAAATGCTTTTGGTGGTCTGTTTGCCATTGGCATCCTGAACTTGGATGGTGCCAGGGGTCTTGCGGGTTGGCGATGGGTTTGTATTCTTCCCTTGGATCGTCTGATTATGTAGCTGATGGGGTGTGCAGCTTTTCCTGGTTGAAGGCGTCATCACCGTCGGGCTTGCCGTCCCCTTTGCATACATCTTACCCAACTCCAACAAAAAGATTCCCACCCTCACGCAGTTGGAGTGCGAGTGGGTGCAGTACAACTTCGCCGCGGACCAGGGCCAAGAAGATGACTCGAGCGAGGTCACCGCCTTCAAAGGCTTCATGATGGCCGTCACGGATCCCAAGACGTGGATGTTGATGGGAATCCTGTACTCCGTAAGCATCCTCCCTCCCCCTCCCACCGTCCATCAATGTGAAGTATCGGCTTCTAACTCGAGTTTTAGACCTACATCGTCGGCGCTGTGGCAAACTTCTTCCCCTCCGTCGTAGGCGGCCTCGGCTTCTCCCGCACGATGACCTACGCCCTCACCGCACCCCCCTTCATCCTTTGCGTCTTCACCATGCTCTTCAACGGCTTTCATTCAGACCGCAAGCAAGAACGCTACCTGCACGTCGTTATCCCGCTCTGCGTCACCCTCGTCGCCAACGTCATCGCCGTCTCCACCATCAACATCGCCGCGCGCTACGTCGCCATGATGCTCCTCCCGGGCTCTTTCTACGCCGCCGCCGTCGTGGTGCTGTCGTGGATCACGGGGAGCCTATCACAGCCGTCGGTCAAGAGGGCGTCGGCGATCGCCCTGATCAACGCCATGTGCAACACGCCGAATGTTTGGGGCAGTTACCTGTATTACGGCGCTCCGAGATACATCACGGCGTTTATTGTGAACATTGCAGCGACGGGGCTCGCGATTGCGTTTGCGACAGGGACTAGAATTTGGCTGAGGAGAATGAACGCCAAGTTGGACCGGGGCGAGGATGTTGGCAAGCATGGCCCAACGCAGGCGCAGGTTGCGGGAGGGTTCAGATACCTCATCTGAGTCTGTCGGTGTATCACGTCGGGAAATTAGGATTATGGTAAATATCTTTATAAGATCTGTAACCATTTTATGCCTCCCCACGTATCAACAATTAACAATTGCCATTTCGCCTGATTTGAATCAAGTATCATTGTGAGGTTGTCACATGAGATCGCGTTGAGAGAAGTTGCAACCTTGATTCAAACAACGCCCATTGCTGAAGTATGCATCACCGGTAGAGTGAGGGATCGAGTTGGTGCGGCAGTGGTTTACCATGCATAGCCTCCAAAGTTGACTTGACACTTTGGGAGATCTGGGTTGCAATCGGACAACCAGTGTTTGTCAACTTCACAACGAAATAGCTGAGGTGACGTCCAATTAAGCTTTCGCCGGCTTCAAATAAAAATCATCGCTACACAAGCTTACAACTTTACTCTCCCTGTAACCTCCTTTTCAGCCCGCTCACTATTGACCATCTCAGGCACAATATCCTCTACGGTTTGCGACCCAGCGAGCGCCATGTTTGTCTCCAGCTCGTGCCTCAAAATCTGCACTAACCGTCTTACGCCTGCCTCGCCATACCCTGCAGTCATTGAATATAAGAAAGGTCTCCCGATGCCCACACCCGCGGCGCCGAGTGCCAGAGCCTTGAGAATATCCGTCCCACGTCTGATCCCACCATCAACGAAGATCTGGAATTTGATCTTCGTCTCCGGCGCAACCAAATGAGGCGCATACCTCCTGATCTCGAGAAGTGTCAGTATGGGCGCCTGGGCCGTGTCCTGGGACCTTCCCCCGTGATTCGACAGCACGATGCCGTCCACGCCGTGTTCGTAGGCAATGAGCGCATCTTCTACCGACTGGATACCTTTTAGCACGATAGGTAGTGAAGTCCTTTCTCTGATCCATGCCAGGTCATCCCACGTCAGTCCGGCGTTCAGCAAACCTGACGCCGTTGTCTTGGCCACGCCGCTGGGCTCCGAGAATGGCTCGTCCCCGACGGTCAGCCTTTCATCGCGCTCGCGCTTCCCGATGACGGGCGAGTCGACAGTCACGAAAACCGCCCTCGCACCCAAACGTTTAGCCTTGCGAATCGTAGCCTGCGCCTTCTCTCGGTTCCGATCGACATAGAGCTGGAAAAGCAAAGGCTGCGTCTCGTCCACCCTAGCTCGAAAAATGGACTCTATCGAAGCGCTAGGCTTAGTCGGCATGCAGTACAGGATCCCCTCCTTACCCGCCGCCTTTGAGAGTAACGTCTCGGCTTCTGGATGGGCGTACTTTGCCTGACCGGTCGGCGAGATGTAGAATGGAAGCGAAGAGGGAAGGCCGAGGATGGTGGTAGTCGTGGAGATGGAGTCGACATTTCGCAGAATCCGCGGTCGGAGGGCGAGCTTGCGGAAAACACGGCGGGAGTCGTGCAGGCTCCGCTCGTCTTCTGCGCCGGAGGAGTAGTATGCCCAGCCCATGGGCGAGAGGTACTTCTCCGCCACTTTCTCGAAGTCGTCGACGTTGATGATGGCGCCGAGGTGCGGATATGTCAGTTTGAGCTTTTCAGGCTCTGTTGACGAAGATTCCTGCGCTGTTGGGAGAGTAGAGGGGTCCACGGGTCCGAGACAACGGTCGGGCGAAAGGGTTTCTGTGATGAGATCCGGATTGTGGATGGAGTCGTAGTCCTCCGTGGCGTCCCGGCCGGCGCATCTGATGATAAGTCTTGCGCCGCCGGGGTGCTCATCCAGGAAGTCTAATGAATCAGCTCTGAAATTCTCAAAATGAGGAATGGGGCCGAGAGTACCTGTTACGTCCCATACTTGACCGTGAACTACGACCCAGCATGAGTCTTTGGTGTTGTTCCTCGCAACCTCTGTGCCACTCACGACCATGGTGTTGATACCTGAGTTTCGCAACTTGTTGCCAGGCCGAAGTAGCGGAAAGGTGGGATATCCTAGGTGTCGTCCATAACATGAAGCCGCCAACGATTTCTGAGGACTTGGTTCGCTTCGAGGTAAATCTGGGAGCGGGCATTCAGGTCACGCAAACAGATAATGTTTTACCCCACGAATGACCCACGGGTGTGAATCAACGACCCCACCGCTTCGCGACAATGAATCTGGGGATGTCGGTGGGGGTCAGCCATGGAAGGATCCATCTATTGTACTACCTAAGGTACTCCCGTATGGGATTTTCCGAGCTCGCGGACTTCAGTCCAAGCGCACCATCTCTCTTTACCTGATCTCTTTGATGTATCTTTGACGACAAGACACGTTCGTATCAAGCCGAGTCTCCCCCACCGAACCAAGTAGTTTGCTTCTTTCTCCTTACGAACCCCGCGGTGATAACTCCACGAAAAAAGTGGTGCGGCTCCGTCTGGATGACATCCAATTCGTCAGATACATAATGGGTTGGGAGGTGAGGTCGCCCCTTTGTTGAGATCATGCGGAGAAGTGCCCGGAAACGGCCTCTAGAGGCTCGGGAGTTGTCCGGGGCCCCGGGATTTGCCCCTGTTGGTGGCTGACTCGGTCGTGCGGGGGGTTCAGGGGACATGACGGAAACAACCATCGGGTATTCATCCCACCGAAGTGATTTTCCGTTGCAGTGCGGTTGATTCGAGAGGATGGCCTGCATTGTATGTTTCTGGTAATACGAAGGACGACAAAGTGTTGTACTTGTTAAACTGTCGGAAGGAACGACTATACGTATAAGTAGGCCTCTATTGATATTTGCGAACGAGCTCAAATGGACCGCAAGTGAAAATAGCATAGCAACCTGCAGCTGTTGTTATGTAAGAGCAACAAGATCTAGCTAAAGCCTGTCAATTTACGTAGGGAGGGATGACAATATGAGAAGCAAGGCAGACCCATGAGCTACGGCGGCCCACAAACCTGATTCCTTCGCCCTGCTAACGTGTTCACCGCCATCGCGGTGGAGAACTGTTGAACCCCCCATGGAAGGCTACTTTGAAGCTGATAATGACCCCCACGAATGGGGGAGGGGGAGATGGCATTCGAAGTAGAACAGTCTACATGCTCTGAAAGTTTTCTTGGGGATTGACCATCTCAAGCCGTCAGAGACGCAACGCGGTTGTTTTGGAAACTCTGCATCAAACCCATGAGTGGCGGTGGTCGACAATTCTTCTAAACATCAATAATCCAGTTAATCGCAAAGACAGATAAACCGATCAGTGAATATTTTCTACTTCAAAACCAAGTTTCGGCCAAATCTCGGAGTGCAGAACCAGCCATTGTAATTTACTAAAGGCTTTAGAAAAATGTAATTGCGTTAGACCTAGGAAAATAAAATTGTTGAATGAGACTTGAATACTGTTAGCAAACGGATGAACAAGAGGCTATTAAAGCTGAGGCACGTATTTTCTACTACCAAAAACGCGCAACTTCAATGAGCTCATGAGAGCCTTTAGTGTTGAACCCATTAAGCTTGTTTGCAGGTAAGTGATACTTGCGCCATCCTGCTTCCATATTCATTCAAGTCTTAGCTGCGCTCACTCCTTGCATAGGAAGTGACAAACTCAGGCAGTCTACTCGGAGTACAGATTCAGCCCGTTCTCATCACATCATCAGCAAGAAGGGGTTCTAGCAAATGAGGGCATTACGAAATACATGTAACGAGTTGCAAGGTTCTAGCTAAGTTTTTATACACTCTGTATCGTTGCCTGGATTGGCTTTCCAGTGAATTTCCTAATGCTCTGGGGAGCTCGATGGCAGTTCTGATGCTTCCCTCAACATCGGGATTTCGCAGATGGTAACATCCATTGGTTACCTTCAGAAACCATGAGCAATATCGTCAGCGAAGTGCACCAGGCAGCACTGGGTTCTGGATAACATGGCACCTTGATAAGTGCTTTGGGGGGGGAGGGGGCTACTTCAGGGCCATGGAAGAGATGGAATGTGGAGATTAGACCGAATTCAATGTTTACAAGATAAAGTACATTTAAGACTGAACAAGGATGAAGGCTGACTTGGGATTAAATGGATTTTGTGTGGTGTAAAATACGAAAAGAAAAAAACAGACAAAGAGGGAAACTTCCGTTCCTGCAGGCTTAGAATAGTTGCGTAACAAAATCAGACGAGACCTGCTGCCAGACCTAAGATAGGCTCTTCAAAGTGATTTGTAGAAACTGCATTTACTAGTTGCTCAGTTCGATTAGTGAGTGTCAAATCTTGTCCAGTCTCCCCAACCGACATGGCTTACACGGTCCAAGCTGAGTTTGGCAGAGCCTCAATGAAACTCGGACGAACGTCAATGATGCACCGCGCAAGACTGCTTGAAACTTCATCTACCACTCACATTGCGATTCGTTTTGCTGCATTTCTGGCGTCTCACTGCTGCAGAAGATGACCAACCCTGGACGTCTGGGCCATTCCGCATGGGAACTTTGAGTGGCATTGTTTAGTGCACTTGTAGCTTAGCTCAGATATCTAAGCCACCGTGGCACGCCACCCACCCCTGCGCCGTTTGCTGCATCGGACATTAAATCCTCGGCTGCGTCGGCGGCGTCGCGGTCTAGAGCCCGCCCGTCCGCAATCTCGCTGGGAACAGATTAATGTGTTTCTCCTCCCCAGAATACCAAATTCCGTGTCCGTACGTGCCAGAGAATTCTCTCACCCCGTGTCCGTAGCGATGCCGTTCGTCCTCCACCGTTTGACCAACCGCACCACAGAGAGGATTCGGATCGCCTAAGCCCTCCGCGCGCCCCTTCTCGCACGTCTTGCGCCGCAAAGCTGCGCCATGGAATCTCGCCAACGCAGCCCAACCCCGCTTTTGAAGACGTGTCGCACATGCGCCCATGCTAAGATCAAGTGCGATCGCACCCAGGACTCGGGCATCTGCGATAGATGCCTCCGTCTCGGCAAGGAGTGCACCTATGCCATCGCCCGCGGCCGGAGGCCACCGGGCCCGCGTTCAAGGTAGCCTCACTTCGTCGAACACCGCCCGGTCCGCGCCGAGACTGACTCCCGAGAAAGATCCAACAAGCTGCTTCAGATTCCGGAGCGCCCGGCTCCAAGCGTGACCGAAAGCCCCTCAGCTTCTGAGAGCATTACGTCCGACCAAAGCCGGACGCCGCCGCAGCCTGCTTCCTCTTCTGGCACGGCAGGCGACCAACAGCCACGGCCTAGTCTGGCCGGTCTTGGCACCAGCTCTCACGATCCGTTCGAAGCCGGCCAACTATCTCTCGATAAGGGCCAGGAGCTTCTTGACAGGTTTCGCACAAAACTGACGCCCCACTTTCCATTCGTCATCATCGCGGACTCAGACAATGTGAGCAATTTGAGACAGAAAAGACCGGCATTGTGCCTTGCACTTCTTGCCGCAGCGTCACACGACGATGTCCGGCTTCAAAGAGCCCTCGGCCAGATGTTCAACGAGCTTGTGGCAGCACGTTTGTTAGCAGGAAATTTTACCTGTTTAGACATTCTCCAGGGGCTGCTCGTCCACCTTGCCTGGTAATGAGACTTCACTTCCGCCTTTGCCACCGACACTGACCTCCTTTTCAGGGCACACTTCCAGCCCAGACCCAAGAGATACTCACAACATCTTCATTTGGCAATTAGCATTGTCTCCGACTTGCGTCTAGACAGGGCAAAGAACCCTCGACGGTGGAATGTGGAGGGTATGAGTACATCCCAAGACTTTGTCGAATCTTTGGACGAACATAGGACCTTCCTTGGCACATACTATCTTTCATCTTGGTAAGAACCTCCTATTTCGTTACAATCATAATTCGCATAACTGACTATCGTGGCCCTGAAGTACAAGCATAGTGCTCCAGAAGCTTCGTATAGTCACTTTGTCAAGTTTTATCACCGAAACAGCGAATCGACTGGCTGAAGTAGCAGAGTATCCCACTGACCAGTACCTACCATATATCATCCGCTTGCAACGACTCGCCGAAGACATTGACGACGTCGTCAAGAACGAGTCGACCTTGGATCCCATGCAAATACAAGCGTCCGTATCGGAGGCCAAGGAAAGGGTTGTCATGTTCAAAAACAGTTTGGGTTTTTCTCTCAGTGATTGCCGTAAGTGGAACGAAGAAGACAGGTCCAACATATGCTGACCAGTCTCCGATAGCACTTTTGGTTCCTCAGTTGCATACGATTCAGCTCTGCTTGAACCAGCTATCACTACCAGAGGCTCCCTTCGGACTGAATAATCCGCAAAATGCTTCAATGCAACGTCTGATAGCAGGCCTGTCAGAGAGTATCGTATCCGCAAAATCTCTCGTCAGCGTTCTCCTTCATACACCTCCTGGACAGGAGGTCTTCTTTCCCAATATCGTTTGGGTGATGCTTCATTGCGGCTTCACTCTAGCTGCTCGACTCGACCTCCTGGCTGCGGACCCTAGGATAGGCTTCATGGCCGAGCATCTCCGTCAATTTTCAGATGTTGGCCACACTATTCGGCAGGTCGTTCTTAGACTTGAGTCTGCAAGCTCACCAGACCTTGACGACCGAGGGGATCGAGATAGCTTCTACCACTTTGCTATCCGCGCAAAACGCGTCGAAAAGTTCTACTTGCAGCAGCAGAGGCAGTCTGCTGACCAGCAGCAAAATTTCTCGCCTCAAAGCTTACATGTAACCATGCCAACAACCTCGGCGGGCTACACGACTATGAGTACGCCCACCTCCGATTTTTCAACACACAATCAAAGCCTGGATTATTCACTTGCACCGTCGATGTTCTCACAAACGGTTGCGCCAATGGATGGAAACCTCGCGTATCCCAACTTCATCATGCCCAATACCGGCACTATGAACTCAAATCCCGAGTATGCCATGGAGGCGGCCTCCTTTTTGCCTGAATCGTTCATTCCGTTCAGGAGCTGGGGCCCCGTGATGGGGAACGACGACGGTGGCGGGGCGCAGTTTTAGCGTGATCCTCCAGAAACAATTGGACGGAATGCAATGCATATCACAACACAAGAACGGTTCCGGACACGGAATCGGCAACTGACTGTTTAACGGCTGCTGGCTAATGACTGAAGCCGCTGCGTCGGTAGGTAATGGTGTGCAACTCATAGAAACTGAAATCGTCGAACGGGTATGAGAGGAAGACCGGGTCAAAGGATTCTGTAAACTTACCTCGTCCTTCGGGGTTCTGGAGTGATGTCGCTAAGAGCTTAATGCTCTCGCCTCCAACACCCGGGCGCATTAAGGCTGGAGGTAGGATTTGGTCTCCGTGTCCGTAGCCATGTATCCCAGCACCTTAATTACGAAAGATGACGACTTCAAGTCATTGCCAAGATTCAAGCTCAGGATATAATACAGACCGAACGTTCACTACCATGGTGCTCTCTTACCATCTCAACACGTCAACTCGGAGCCTAATTTTCCTTGCTTATCACCAAGACTCGGATCCCATACAAAAATGCGCCATTTCATCTACATCGCTTCAGTTGCGGCCTTCCTGGCTTTGGCATCCACTGCTGTGGCAGAAATTCCGGCATATCAGCCATGTCCATTGCTGAGGGCCTATTACCCAGCGCCAGCGATCAATAAAGAAGCCAGGGCCCTCAAGTCATTCACGGCAGACCTTAAATCGCTCTTCGATCAACTCATCGAATCAAGCGGCTCTGAAGACTTTGGCGAGATCACAACCAACACCACATCCTTTTCGGTGGTCTTGTTCTCTGGCTCTGAAGGCGCCGAGGAAGATCCAGTCTTCTTCAAGTATCACTACACAGCCCCGGAGGCGCCGAACAACTCAATCCTCGACATCAATACGGTATTCCCGTTGGGTACTCTCACCCAGCTATTCACTGTTTACTCATGGCTAGTGGAAGTCGGGGACGAGCACTGGGGTACGTCGATCACCACATTCTTGCCAGAGCTCAAGACTGCGCCTATGACCAGCCTATCTGTGAAATGGGACGAGATCACCGTTGGCGCGTTAGCGGGTCAAATATCCGGGCTTGCTAGAGAATGTCAGTACCCTCCAGCTCAACGTTGATGACCCCGTTGGGATATACTGACCGCTGCCGGCTAGCTCACGCCTGCATTCTAAATCAACCTTGCAACCGCGCAGCTTTTGTACAGAAGTTTAGTGGTCAAGCACCTCTCTTCCTGCCCAATACAACACCCGTCATATCCAACGCTGCTTTCCAACTCCTAGCACTGGCACTAGAAGCTCAGAGTGGCAGAAGCAATGCAACGCAGACCTTCGATGAGGTTCTTTCAACTGGGATTTTCGAGCCACTCAACATGACCAACAGCGGCCTTCTAACACCGGCAGAGAACACGCAGATCTTCGCTCAAGATTTGAACGCCTCTGCAGTTGGTGAGAGAGGGTAAGCAGCTCTAATCCGTGTTCTGCACAACGTTGAAAACTAACGCGATGAAAGTGCGCTTTCTATGGTCTTCACCGCCTCCGATCTCGCACGCGCTGGCCACGCCATGCTCAGTTCTCGGCTCATCACACCGGCCGCCACCCGCCGCTGGCTTCAACCTATCGCCGACACATCAAATCTGCGTAACGCTGTTAGTCGCCCCTGGGAAGTCTACCATGCCGGCCAAAATGCAAATAGCTCGATCCTCGACGTCTTCACCAAGACTGGCTCACTCGGACACTATGCGAGCTATTTTGGTCTGACTCCAGACTTCGATGCAGGCTTCGTCATCCTAGCGCACGACACTGAAGCCCCCCGCGGCCCAGATTTGAACGTTTATGCAGATGTCGTATCACTGGCCATTGTGCAATTGCAGAAGCTCGCTGCTGCTGAAATGGCAGCGCGATATGTGGGCATATTTGATGGGCCGGCCGGTACTGCGACGTTCAATATCTCCAGCGACGGTCCGGGTTTGCTTGTTTCGAATCTGAAGAAGGGTGAGGTCGATCTACGTGCAGAAATTGCTGCCGCTGCGAGTGTCAAGCTGGGGGACCTTGACTTCCGCCTGTACCCGAGCAACGTGGCGACTGAGACACAGCATCAGTTCGTTGCAGTCTTCCAGGACAAGAGCGCTCCAGTTGATATGGGTACACCCACCTGCATTACTTGGCAGGATGTTGGCGCTTTAGGGTCGAGTGTTGACGTCCGCGTTGTCTTCGATATGGACAAGTCCGGACGGGCCACTAACGTCGCTCTAGCTAGAGGTTCTCTAGTGTTGACAAGATTGGATTGACTCAGTGCGGCGGCAACTTCACATGATGGGCTCTGTGAAACGGGAAGCACATAATGTGCGTATTAATGAGGTTGTTGTCTGTACAAAGGTCAGCGCCTTTCGTGGCACATCATGATAGTCAGCAAACAATGATCAAGTCTACTATGACAACAAGCATTAAATAGCCGAGCTTTGTCATTCAGACTCTTGAAAAAACAAACTCAGTCGCTGCGTTTCGAGTTACGTTATGCCATAGGTGAGCATCTACTTGTTGTGCACTGGCAGTAAGTCTCCATTGTTGTTCAATATAACCTATGGAAATTAACGTTAAATCACCGCTCGTTCAGTATTTTCGGTCATTGGTTGGTATATTCATGTGCTAAAAAAAGGCAATGCCAATCATGACTCGCTTCAACGTGTCAATGTCACGATTGATTTAAGCGAGTGCATTAGTCGCAACAATCAACCCATCTTTGATCATGTGTCTTTTACCTTACAAAGGTCCCTTGAAAACAGGCTTTTGCGGGGATAAATGTTGTGTCACTAAGCTGGGGTAACAGAGTTTCGGACCTGCAGCATTGGGACTTCTAAGAGACTTCGCGACCATGGCTGATTGTGTAATGGAACCCGTCTTGATGTGGGGCTTGTTAATCTATCCTAACGGCCGTTGCTTCCTAATGAAGAAGGACTACAGAGTATATTGCGTCTGGTTCCGCATCTCTCGAACCTTGATCCAGATAAGCAGAAAGGCAATGGCTCACTTTGAGAGAAGTTGAGGGGAAAGGAAGGGGTTTATAAAAAGCAAAGACCAGTTGCTCCTTTTACCATTGTTGTCCGCTCTTTTTACATCTCACTCGACCACTAGCTGAAGCAAAATGCAACTGGCTAAGTTCTTCCTTGCGGCGCTGTAGGGATGACTTTCACACAGATCTAGTATTCCCATCTTGCTAATGTTTAGCTGCAGCCCGCTTATTGGTGCTTCGGAAGCACTTCTCTGCTCGTGCGACAGAAGCACGATCGCGTCAATCAGTTGCTGCCCAGATATATCAAAATGGAGTGCGTAAACTCTGCGACAGTGCTTTCAAACCCAGCTAATGAGCAATAGACGGATACGAGTGCCAGCGCGAGTCAGCTGAACAGCAAGATTATACTGATTGCTGCGCCGACGATTTCTCAACGACCACCTTCTGTCGGGAAGGAAGTCTTTAGGGAAATGATTTCTCTGGGCACAAATAAGAGCGATTCAAACAAATCTAGTGGGATGGGCTCAGCCAAGATTGAATGCCAGAGACATCGATTCGTCTCATGAGCGCAGTTTCATTTGCTTGTTTTGGAAAGCAGAACCTCAGCCTCAGTCTTTTTCAGCTCCTCCCATCCCACACACTACATTCGTTGAATACATGCAAGCATTGTGGATTCTTTTGGCATAATTAACCGAAACAGGGTAGCTCCTGATGACAGCTTCTGTATTTGGTGCCCTGAAAGACTGACAATGGGAAATTCAGAAAAGCTACAACACACGGAGGGGCTTAAAACTTACGCAGTGCGCACAAGTCCAAACACGATGAAGCCAAAGATGATGACGTCGGCCACAGACTGACTTTTGCCGTCCATGCTCCAAAAGGGCGTCTGCATACCGGCGCAGTAAGGCGTGCTTCAGATAGCAAGGCGTTGATATTCTCCCAGACAGCGCGTTGGAAGCTAGCGAGCTCCTCGCCAGAGAGACTTCCTAGGCCTTAGCCGTGGACGCGTGGAAAATGTGTCACATCTCAGTAGGCAAGGAGGCCGACGATAAGCCGCATCGTTCACGGAATGGCGCTAAGCTAGCCACTCTTTCGTTCATCTATGCTTGTCTGCCTAAAGTAGGACAGCGCTCGAAGGCCGACGAGCGATCGCGGCGCACTTCCTAAATTGTGCAGCTAGGGATTGAGGGGAAGATGTGTTTCACTGGACTATCCAGGTCTGCTCGATCAGCAATCCTATTAGTTATAGTATGTTCTATCTAAAGGAGGGTTTCGAAGACTAATATTCGATCCCTCAGATGGGAACCAAAAGGGTTCTTCGACTTTTGGTGAATGAATAAATGCACAGGAATAGCAACAGACTAATTTCAACTGAGATGTGTCAGCGTGACACATAACTATCATTTACAAGACTTATCAACACAAGTCTCAACGTTCTCAATATGAGTTCGTGCGCGTTTTAAAAGATTGAATGTTGTGATGTTCCATTGTATCGACAGAGAGAACATAGCTTGAAATGTCACCTATGAGCTTCCAAGACATTTCGGTCGGTTTCTCCAGCTTCCAAGATAGTTCATTCTGATAAACTGATCTTTTCATCGACCCGCTTCCGCCAATGTCTACCCCATAGTGCAACAGCCCAGACGCTAAGCGCTCCAATAATCAAGAATGCTGCCGATATAGTACTGAACCAACCGACGCCGATCTTTTTGATGGCTGGAAGCACTACAGCCGATCCAGCAGCGCCGAAAAGATATCTCACCATAAAATTGCCTGCTATCACTTCCGCACTACGACCTTGAATAACATCCAAGCAGTAAGTGTTGAGGCTTGGAAAACAAAACAGCTGCGAGACTCCTCCAAGAAACATGAAGACGACGGGCACGGCGACTCCGCCAGCGCGCTGTTGAACGGTCCAACCGTAAATGAGCATGCAGCCAGGTAAAGCTGCACCTAGAAAAGGCAGGCATGAGCGAAGTCGGTCTTCGGAGATTCGTCGGCCATGCCGTTCTGCTATCCAGCGTCTTACTGTGTAATCTGCGTATCGCCCACCGACAAGAGTACCTGCGAGGTACCCACACCCCGGGGCAAGGTAGAAGAGACCAGATTGTGCGGGTGAGGTCAGAGAAAACCGTGGGTTGAGAACATATCGAATCGGAGTAAGCATGCCGTACATGTTCCACACGAGCGAGCCACTGGCAACCGCTACCAGGATAAGATTCGGAAATCGAAAAAGTCGGACGACTCTGATAGGTTTTGTCATCCCCCACAGCACGCCAATCTTCTTGCTTATTGGCAGGCCTTTGAGGTCTGCGCTCTTGAGTTCCTGCAAAGTCTCCGGCATGAAAAATAAGGCCCCTCCTACACCCACACCGGCAAGTGCAGTCTGGAGCCAAAATATGGCGCGCCACGAAGTATAAGTCACGATAATGCCGCCAAGAACTGGTCCAATGGTCGGTCCGATCAGAGTGCCAGACAAAAACCATCCCATGGCAGTGGCACGCCCCGTTGGGTGATACAAGTCGCCAATAACAGCGGGGCCAGTGACGAGAAACGAAGTTCCGGCAAACGCGGTGAGCATTCGAAACACGAAAAACGTAGCAACATTAGGACTCAGAGCAGTGCCGACAGAGCACCCAAGAAATAGGGATGCTGTTACTGTACAGGTCTGGAGAAGTCATTTAGCTCTTCCTCACATCACACCCAATGGCCAAATGAGGGAAGTGTAGGGTTTAATGCCCAAGGATGAATGACAAACATTGGGAGATATATTCGAGCAATGACTTACCCACTTCCGACCATAAACTTGGCTTAAAGGTCCCCAAAAGCATGGACTAATAGCCATGAAGACGAGGTATAAAGCATTACTAAGACTGATTATGTCTCCAGTCGTTTTGTACTCCGCGGCGACTTCGGGTAGCGCCGATAGCACTGCTGTGCTAGAAATAGGTGACAGTAAGCCACACCATGAAATTACAGCGACAATTGTATGCTTGCGATGTTTGGAAAAGCGGTTGTAGACCTCGTAAGGAATCTCTACATTGGATTGATGCCGCGAGACAGGGTCGTCTTGAAAGTTCAATACTCCGGAGGGCAACCTCGTCAGGTTTGGTTGGTCGGTACTGTCTATGAGATGGTGAGTTACATGTTTCTGCTCTAGAAAGGATTCCAGACCAACCTCTGTGGCGGCTTTTTGATCTCGCAGGAATGATATCAGCGTACTCTTCGATGTCGTCATCACGCCGATTCGATGAAGTCCTTCGGGAAAGGTCCTCAGACTCTTGCATAGTTTTGCTGCTGTTCATGAATCAATTTTCTGTTTAAACCTGGGAGTGTCTTTCAACGTAGACTGCATGAAAGAGGATGGTGAATCGAGGAGGAACTAAAATTGGTTTCTGCAGTGAACGGATGTGGGCCACTACTGATATGACACCGATATCCGTTACAATCAGGGGCCGAGTCGGCAAAGAGCCGATGCTTGGCTCCGGACATCGGAAAGTTGGGCCTCTTGGAAGGCTTTCTCAGTTTCCGCTTGAAGTTGGGAGTCTCCGGCACCGCAGATTTCGAGTCAGGTTTCACGGCAAGATCGCAATCGTCCGGCGCCTACTCTGTATGAATTTGCATTAGCTAGTTATACCGAGCAAACTCAACTCCCTCGTACCTCTTGCATCTCTGCCGTGTTTATTGAAATGATGATTTTCCGATGTGACAGGAAACACAGCGGTAAAGCCTCCGACGCCGGACCGATTCTGTAACCGAGATGGAATTTTTACGCCACCGAATTGGTCGAAGTTGTCAAAGGTGTATCAAGTCGAACGCCATTTGGCAAGGATTGCTTATCTATTGGCCCCGAAAACAAAAAGATTAGCTGGCAGTCAACGGTTATGCCAATGGCGAGGAGGATTAAGTGGGCTCTCCCGCATTACCATCGTAAGTCCGCTCGACCCATTTCTTCCACGCTACTTGTTTGTCAATTATTCTGCCGATTCATAGAGAGCAATTACTCGGCAGGGCAGGTTTCTGACATCTGCAAGCCCCGGATCAATCAGCCGAACCGTTTGACCGCTCATTGATCCCGGCTTTCAAAGCGTCTAGCGTTGACTGATGGGACGAAAGTAGATGGTAGGGAAGCTTGTTAGGCTATGAAGCCTAGAAATTTCAAATGGTACATAATACCTACTTGATGTTTAGGGACTAACCCGCTCTGCGAGGCTTACTCCGAATACCCGAAATCTGTCCGGAGACTGCTTCGAGTCAAGCGAAATCCGAGAACCGGTCCTTCCGGTCCGGCCGGGATCAGTGACAGAGTCGGTGGTCGTCAAAGTCGTCACCGTAAACTTTGTCCACCGGCCGGTCGTCATGGGATAAAGTGCTTGAGTAGTGGGGTGCTGGCCCCATCTTGCCAGTGCGTCTTAAAGCTTTGCGAGTGAATATTGACGGGAGGATATCCGCATCTTACGACGTAAGAGGAATCGAATATTGTGCTGTGTACCAGGCTCGCTACGTCTATCTATCTATGTCAATCCAACCATTCGGGTCACTACACGTCCACGGCCAAGTCAAGCCAAAACCTCGAGGAGAAACGCCTTCTACGGGTGATTAATCTGGTTTTGTGCCTTTGTGGCATAGTTCAAGGCCCCAGCTGGGCTAACATGACCCCGACATGGACCCTTGTTCCCCCGACATTCGCTAGGCTATTTTCAGTTTTCCCGACACCATCGGCTCATGCAAGAAAAAACCATTTTTCATGAAACTACTCATCCCGGAGATGCATGCAAACTTATCGAACCTAACACGATCTCAGGTAAGGCTGCTCTTCTACTGCTGTTCTGCCACGGAGTCAGGCGTTTGGGGTCGAAATATTCCCTAATTGAGCCAATCGAACCAATAGCGCCATTTCGACTTGCATGAGGGATCCTGTCTTCAGCTTCTTGGCGAGCCCACCACGTGCTTGATCGGCTGGCTGACGACGTTTCTTCGGCTGAAGCTGCTGTGCCTCACTCTGCTGCCTTGCCCAACCTGAACTTTTAATGATGTTAACTCTTCCGTCCATGTTTTGCCCTTATTGGCGAGACGCGGCTCGGTGTCCCGTCAGTCTGGTACCAGTCCATTTGGAATGACCCTTCCTTCTGTTGGACCCTATCGCCACGTTGTGTCAAGGTCGATCCTATCCTTTCCGGACGTACAAGGCCACAAAGCCGCCAACAACACCCCGCCTTGACTGAGTCGTCCAGCAACACATCCACAACTCCTTCGTCATGGCTGTTGACGTTGAAGAGCTCATCATATTACCATTTCATGAGGTGGTGGAGAGGGGGAAAGAAGCTATTACGAACGCTGAAGAAGCGCAGAATGAGGACCCAGAACTAGCCAAGCAGATGATGAAGTTTGCAACCATAATCACGAAGGAGGGTGAGCGCGCATTGAAAAGGCTACAGCCACTATGGGACAATCAGGTTGAGAAGCATGGTGACATGTTCAAAGAAATCATTGCAGACAACGGTAAGCCTCATCCAAGCAATAGCGAACTCTATACAACGTGACTAATGGGGTAAAGATGACATCGCGGAGAAACGACGAGTGCTTGAAGAAATTTTGTACGACTTCGAGGATTTTATAGAACTGGATACTTTTGACTCATCCAAGTTCATCGAGGTACAAGCCGCGACTAGATCTTTCGCTCTAGACGTTTTGGACTCCATCAAGAGAATGAAGATCGAAATCAAGACTCCGACAACCCCGGTCCACGCGTTTCCACCGTTACCTCCTTTACCGCCTTTACCAACACAGTCTCCGAAACTAAGCTGTCAGCCCGGACCAGCACCGCCCTCGCGGAATGGTAGCCAAAGCACCTTCAATCTCTCTCTATTTCCCACCGTGACCCGGCAGCCCCAAAGAACTGGAACTAGAAGCTCACATGGATCCTCAGATGGAGTAATACAACGGCGGACGTCTTCCGTCGCCAGATCAGCTGGCTCTGACTCTAGATCTTCGCACAGGTATCTGTTCAGCAACCAAGATACAGCAATGACAGCAAACATGGCAATCGGCAGGGAGAGGGACGAACGTCGGCCATCATCCCCAGACGTTCTTGGTGAAGAAACCGATAAACTCAAACTCATCAAATCAGAAGAACCGTTACACCCATGGACATCCGACTGGATCGAAGAACAGACTCCAGCTCCAAGGCCCCGTCGTCTTGTGCGAGGAAGCATACCCGAAAACTCGGCAGTGGCAAATCCCATTCTGAGCGACAGCACTACCGTTGCCCGTTTCAACAGACTTGGACTCGAGAACAACAACAGCACTCCGCAAAGCTCTGTCTTTGATACCACTAGTCCCTCAACCACCAATCGAACATCAGTATACTCGGATTCGCCGACACAGTCTTCTGGCGGACCATCGCCAAAAATACCGATAAGAGAGATACGAACATCTTCACTAGCAGCGATTCGCTTCGAACCGGCTGTTGCAACCAGCTTCCCTCCTCCATGTCAGTTTAGTGATGGCCTGATGCTGGCTAACGAGCAGGCCGCCTCAGAGACTAGCACCCAGCACCTCAGGCCCACATCAAACCACACAAAGGAGGAAGATTGTTCAATCGGGCCAAAGAGCTCTTTTCATCACTTTAAAGGTTTTTGCGAGGGTGCGCTGTCATTCCGCCGAGGAGGCTACTGGAATGGCCTTAAACAGACGATGGCATATGTGAGTGCAATTCATCCAAAATACCACGATTCGGCGCGGCATCTTTACTTGAAATAATGACACTGATATAAGATCAGGGAGAGCCACTTGCTATTGGGCGATGCTTGAATTGCGAATATTATCACGTTTACCAAGAACTAAATTTGGATAAAGAAGGTGACTGTAAGCACCCTTTTCGTCAAAGCCCTTTGCGTCAAATTTTAACCCCGAGTTAGCGCGTGCAAATTTTCTGAAGTTTGGCCTACTTTACCGGATGAGGTTCTTGATAAAATCCCATATTCCCGCAAGAACAACATCAGAGATTCGCTACGCATGTCTCTTCTGTACTCATGTTGGTCACACAGTCCACGAGGGCGATGCGACTGTCTTCCAGAGTGCTGATCAGCTGCTCAAGCATTTAGCACGTCACCCTCAACCTCTTCCGGAAGTGCCTGGCGTGACAGTGCTATATGGTCAAATAAAAAAAGATCATGACCAGATCGAGGACTATGACATTTACTTTCCATCGCCTCCAGCACGGAGCCCTTTCCAGGAAACCGACAACTTCTCTCAATATCCCGTCGCTACGGCATTGAAGAGTCATGTACAACGCTGGGGTGAGAGTCTGGCAGGCCCAGATGGTAGCTCAGACGTGCTGAAGTTCTTTGTTGGAGCGAAGATCGTCGGCGTCGAGTTCCCTGAGAAATGGGGCGGCAAGTGGTGTATTGGCTGGCATGATGGTGTGCGAGGTCCCTTTCCCGCAAAGTATGTGGAGATCGAGGGCCCAAAGCAGAACGAAATATCATTTCAAGCCACCAGTGCAGTCTCATTGACAACGAGATGGAAGTGGGATCCTCCGGATAGCTCGAGAACGGGGTGGTTAACTTTTGGGAAGGGAGAAACGATCAAAAACGTTGGTTGTAAGTGGTCCCGGTTCAAACCAATGGCAAACATCCCAAGACTGACAAAAACACAAACAGGGCTGTATCAAGATCATTGGTGCTGGTCCGGAACTAATAGCAAGGGGAAGTTCGGCATATTTCCGCAATCTCACGTTAGCCCTAAATCTCTAAAAGAGGGCGCCACATCATCGACCACGAGGCGGCCACAGACCAGTGGTCCAATGAGACTATTTAGTAGAAGAAGACAAAGTAGTACAGCATCTTCAAGAAGTGGAGATACTTAGAAAAGATCACTATGTTTATTAACAAGTTGTAGAGCCATGGTAGCAAACGGCAAAGAGTAACGGACATCGCACTTGGCACGGTATCTTTCCACATTCCGCTAAGACACATTCTACATGTCTTCACCGGTGTTCAGTCCACCAGGCCTCCCATTGGTAACCTCGTAATGAACATTCTGCCCCTCAAAATGTGGCTTATTTGCGATATCATGAGGCAAAGTGACTGTCTCAGAATAGACCATGACTTTCAGTGAAGGAATAGTCTCGCGAGGAACTTGGTTGCTATGGATCTGCAAGTTTGTCGTTAGTAAGTCTCATTATTGAATTCAAAACGAAATTGAAGAAATCCGACAATTTCCTTACATTCACAACACGCCAATGGAGGTTTCTGATGAGAAACAACAATGCATAATCTGGACTCAAGTCGCCTACTCGACAGCCATAATGTTCCTCCTGACTGTCCCAGTACGTCAGAAGTGCAGGAGTCAGTGCCACAGTGTCCATGTACTTGATTCCGCGGGCGTCCTGCTTCGCACAGTTCGCACAAGCTCCAAGGTTGATGGCGGCTCTCGAGTGAGCAAATATTCCGCTGGAGCCGGCAAGATGAGGATCTAAGATCCAGTTCTCCAAGTGGGGACTAAAGTCTCCTAAGAAGAAGAAAATCGTAAAAGAGCCGTCTAGCGAGAACCTGTTTGCGGTGTTAAAAGTAACCCCATCAGAAACGATCATATTCAAATTTATAGATAGAAAGAAACAAAGAGTCAATTGAAAACAGTACATGAAATATGAACGGCGGAGGAACGGATATGATAGGATACGACGTTGTCGTCCCCGTTGCGAGAAACTGGTGAACAGAATCTTTACAGTGGAGAACACCTACTTGTCAATGCTGAAAGTAACATTCCAATGCGTCATCCGGTGATTTGAAATGAGATCCCCAAGATGCCCGTAGCATTTATTGAAGTCCACATGCGTGGAAGGAAGTGCAGTTGAGAGCACTAGCTTAGACAGCTGTTGTGGAGTGAGTCTGGAGTCCGAGGGCTTTCTCACGGTAATACTAGAGGTTGTCGATCTCTCGTTAGTTCCTGTATTTCTTCTTCCACGAGAAAAAATCTTAACGGCTGCTTTGGTTCGAGCTACCAAGCGCTGAGGCACAAAGATGAGCTTGTTGTTTGCCGACACCCTTGCAGTTGTCGGCGCAGCCATTGATCCGATGAAAGTCTGACCATTCCTCAACGGAGTTGTCCCATCTATCAGTACTCGAGAGGGGAAGAACGGCATTGACTGGTTGATCTGGCGTTTAAGCTGCGTCCGGGCGCCTTCGTCAGCCGGCTCTGGGCTCCTGGGGGCTAGCCATCCAAGTTGGCTGTTAGCCCAAGCTGTCAAAGACCGAACTATGTCTCCAGATCTTCGGGCGGCAGCGGTTTGCGGATAGTCGTATCCAAGCTCTAGGTGGTTGCGGCAGTCGTTTGAAGTCCACCAGATAGGCTTGGAATCCGCAGTCAAGGCTTTACGGAAAGGGAAAAGTGGAGTTTGAGGAGTTTCTGCGAGGCGTCCTGGTTCGACGAAGTTGCCTTCAGGAACTTCAAGATTTGTCCACCAAGCAACATCGTCCGGGTCTCGAGAATGAATGCCTTGCCATATGGACAGAAGGCGATCCACGTTGCTATCTCCAATTAGTCTGAAAGCCAGTCATAAAACATGCCACTACCTTTTCATGATGCTCACCAGTGATGAAGCCAAAAGCTAGGGTCAAAGCTACAAATGGTCAGAAAGTTCAGAGCATGATTCCGAGCGATACGTATAATTGACTCACCCTGCAAAAGCGGAACTCCCCATATGGCCACTCGAGTCACGAGGACCGGTGGCTAGTTGATTGTGAATGTTATCGTGAAAGCCCTCAAGGGAGTTGGCATTGTAGACGACTGATGCAGGATCTCTTGTTCTGGGATCCCAGTGATTTGACATCTGGACCCACGTCTGTCTCTCAAACATGACGTGCCAAATGCTTTGAGGTGCTTGGCTACTGAGGCCACTTACGGGGTTGTACGCATTATCGAAAGCTCGCATTACGTGGTTATGGTTCGCGGACTGGGTGGCGGCGTTGAGACCCCGGATAGTGTAGTCTCTCGCAGCAGGGATTTGGTCATACGTCGACCAATCAAAGCCACCTTTGCTGTCCGCTGGGAAATTGAATTGGTAAAGCGGATTGGCCATAGATACCCATCGAGATGGATTTTCTGGTCGACGGACTTGGACTTGCGGGAGTGTAAAGATTATGGGAAGCCCATACGTGTAGACGTCGCCGGAAGCAAGTTTTTGGCGTGGAAGAAAGGGATCAAAGTATGGGATTCTAAATCGATCTAGGGCAGCCTGGGCTCTAAGCTTCGGAGCAATCTCAGCAGCGTGCAGGTATAGGGCTTGCTACACTTTTGTCAGTACAAATTTTGAAATTCAGGCCCAATAGTAAGAGATGTACCTCGAACTGAGCAACATAAACACGGTGCCATGTTGGAAAGACTACAGAACCGTGCGAGCAGTAGCCGCTTTGTGGATTGATGCTGCCGCGAGACGAACCAAATTCTGCTGATGTGATACCGTCCCATGCGCGCCACGGTTGGCCATGGATGCCGCCGATTTCGTAGTATGAGAAGGGGCTTTCAGAGACCTTTTTGCTCATAAAGGCCTCGAGAGCAAGGAAATAGAGGTTTGCGAGCTCGACATCCTGAAGAAGGTCGTCGATTTCCAGCCTCAGAGGCTTATTGACACCCTTAGGGATGACCCCGACAGTGAGTCTTCTAGATTGGGCATTTCTGAGTGCTTTCAAGTTCACTGACGTGGTTGGAGGGTAGGTTCGTAAGTGTAGTGTGGCTATCGTGGATGATTTTGTAATGGGGCAGACTATGAAGTTGTCGAGATAGAAGAGCTTACCATAGTTGCCTGCAGCAACAGGTGATTAGAACATTTATATGGATACGGAATGGTTTTGGTACTAGATCCCCTCACCGGAATATACACCACTGCATCTACTAATCAGCGCATTAGTCGTAAGTTCATTCAAGAAGATGGTGTAGGTCGCTTACGCCGAGCGACATCGACCACATTCATTCCACTCCAAGTTGACATAGAAGTTACAAAGCAAAACGTGAGATGTGAGAAAGTGTTCTGATGGAATACCTAGCTGAAATTTGAGTTCTTCTCGTCTAGCCAGTCAGTTGGTTATTTCTAGCATGAGGCGCTTTTAGTTCACTGAAAGATACGCTAGCAATCGACTAGTATCCCAAGGTAGCACAGCGCGTTTAGTGATACTAGGTCAGAATTATCATCACCTGCCCTAACTAAGGGATGTCTCTTTGAGTTGGAAAAACACTAGATGGCTGGGGTCAGCCTAAATCATGGAACTTCCTGGTCCCAAGCTCAAAAACCCAAGACACTTATTTAGCTTACCGACGAGACACACACACACACACACACACACACACACACAAGAATTCTGGATGTGCCAGTCTTAATTGAAGGAAGATCTGATGCAAAACTTCTAATTTGCTTGATTCAAGAGGTTAGCTCTGCAATGATCCAAAGCAAGTTACTAAAACTCCTTAACATCAAGTTAAAATTAAAAAGGGAGATATTTTAGTGAAAGTCGTTGTTCTAGCCCCCCATAAAAGAAAAAGTAAATATAATCAACTATATGATTAACAAATCACCAAATCAGAGTTAAAACGGTATTTTTTCAGCTTGTTTATATGTGTGTTGGCTTCTACGTTTCCAAAGCGTTCGTTTCAGTAAAACCTCCTCCCATAAATGCCATGTTCTTGAAATTTGGTATGTTATATTAAAGGCCTAGTGCACATGAACTTGTGTTACGATCGGCGCAATTAGCCAATGTACAATGTGACTATATAGTGCAAAGCAAGAGACAATAGGATAAGGTTCTTAATACCAAAGCTCTTGTGTTGTGGCGCAGTTGGCTGCTCTCCCCGCTTGAGATACGTTAAGAACCTTGCTCTGCGTTAAGAGTCACAGGCTCAGTTCCCATGTGTCACATCACTAGCCACATAATCTGGGGGGAAAATGGGAAAGCAGGCCATAGACTTGTCTGAATAGGTTAAATTTGGAAATATTTGATCTAGCTAACACCAAGTACCTTCCCAGATTTCAACCTGCCTAATGTGGGGAGAAATCTTAAAAGCGCCAGGTACCCGAGAGCATACCTAAGATTGACATTCATCAACTGAATAGAATGTTGATGGGGATGTTATGTGTATTCCTTCCAAGTCAGACGATTTAGACAGCGCTAGGCTGTGATCGGGTCGATAGTCTCAACCAAGGGGTAAAGGTAGCTCCCGTTTGACATGACCTCTTCTCCGCCGTAGAACCGTAGATTCATCTGGAGACCCTTTCCATCAGTCGGCGAGGGCAACCAGTTGTTTGTCCAGTTGGCCGGGGGCGGCATGTTGCTAGGCTGGACCAAAATCTGGAAAGGCCCTTCTCCCCCATTGCTGTACAACGTTCCGTCCATCATTGTGAAACTGCTTCTGTCTCCAACAGAGTATCTGTTGAAATCGTTGGGAATAAGGTATGCCTCATAATCGTAAATAGTCAGACTCCAGAAACCAAGAGGCTTCATCACCGGTCTTGATGTGAAAGTAATGCGCATAGCGCGATCGGACGGGATGATCTGGGAGACTCCTGAACTGTATGCCGGATATACGGTCTGCTCACGTGTAAGAGCCAGGTAGCCAATTGACGCAATTAGATACCGAGTAACATATGCGCTCTTAAAGTTGCCGAGGTATGTCGCATCTGGCAGAACCCAGTCGTTGCCTAGAGAGAAAAGGTATCCTGGAATCATCAACTCTTGAACAACGGAGCTGTTGGCCGTCGCCGAGGCCACCGTGAGGTTGGTGTAATCTGGCTGTACGAAAGACCCATTGAAAACCCCGGCGCCTCGCAGAGTTGCTGACACCCATCCCCTGTCAGCAACAATTATTGGTTCATTGTATGGCGAAAAATGCGCAAGCAGCTTCAGAACGCCTTCTTCGAGAGTGTTCTTTGATCCGGGCACAAATGCAGGATCAGTAAAAAGTGTAAGGTTCAAAGGAGGTGCAACCGGTGGGGAGTCCCGGCAAACAGGGTTAATGGTGAGCGCGTTCTGAATGCGGTTGGCTGCGTCAACATCTGTCTGATTTTGGCTGACGAGGAGTCGAGCCAGAGAGATCCCATAAGGAGTTGGCAAATTGATGTACGCTTTGTACCTAGGGTCCGGACTGGGTTGCAGACCCGGGGTATTGTTGTCAAAACGAACAAGGTATTTGCCTGCGGGGGATGACGTGAGGACGCCAATGTTGGCGACGTTGTTTCCATAACTGTTGAGTGTGAGAAAATGTCGGGGATGGGATGCCATGAATGCGACTCACAAGTCGTAGAAGGGCCAGACCTATGAAAAAAAGGTCAATTTCAACCTCAAAATTGATAACCGATAGGTCTATTGTAGTTTCAAGTCTACGCTGAACAATGTAGAAACTCATGCGGACATGTAACTCACCCAGTAACGATCAGTAATTTCTGGGACAGTAATGGCAAGATCGGAAGTCGATAAATCCAAGAAGGATCTTGTGTAAAGAGTATCGACATTGGGTTTGTTTAGCCAACTGTCGGCTGCAGTTGCAACTTGACGCTGATGAAACAGAGTGTTTGTAGTTGGGTTCTCAGTGTTCTGTACGGCCAAAGCATACTGGTAAAGGGGATAGCCATACTGTTTCCGCCGTGAATCAGAGAGTTAGCTAGGGTTTGAAATACAGCCAACTTGACTTACGTAGTAGGCAAATGTAACGTTTGCTTGAGCACAGGCCGTCGTTTCATTAGCACAAACCGTCCACGGAAGGTAAGTAAGGTTCTGCGCAGTCACAGGCCCAGAGAGACAGGCTGCTAATGCAGCCTTGCTGAGGAATCGCAACAATTTCATTTCGAGGAGTTACGGTGTCTGCTCAGAGATGAGTTTCGAAGCGAAGATTTTGCCGAACCTACAGCCACGTTTTGAGTTGATGCAGAATCTTTTGATCAACGGAAAAGAACGAGTTATATCTTTAAACTAATAACATGTGGACATATGAGGTCATGATTCTCACAGAGCGTGGAAATATGTCTTATTTATGTATTTTAATTTCCACACTCTCTTTGTTTTTGACATGTTGAATTGATGTCTCTAAGATGAACGCCTTAGAAGATCTGTTATCTCAGTAGCCTCGGCTCGTAAGTCTTGGCATGGATTATTAGAGTTTTAAGCCACGAAGATTTACTAACGTGTCCACATAGAATGCTTATAATCAGGCGTAGGATAGCATGCATCCATGTGCCGGCGACGTCTTCATACGAATCCCGTGGCGGTCACCTCTCAAATTGCTGAACATCGGCGCCTATGGGTCCGATATCCGTCCACTAACGACTAAGCCCATGGAGCAAATAGACTTTAGCTAGCAGGACAGTTCCGGTATGCTGACCGGGCAGTGCCCTACTTTCCCCAGGCAGAGGTAGATATGATTGGCTCGCATCTGCCCCGTCTCATGCTGATTTAGCTGACTTCCGCCCAATTACAGAAGTATAGTTGGCCTTCGCTGCTGTTGAAATACATCTTAATTAAACAAGTTCAGGGAATGAATTACTGCTGTGATGACGGACGGTCGCTGTTGATATAGCCATAGTGAAGCTGCCTGCATAGCTGCACTACATAAGGTGAGTGTCTTGTCAGCCAAAATAGGTGTGGTACACTACCCGGCCAGCTCGCAAAACTTACAGAATATCTTGTAGTTTAGTAAGGAGCTTATCAATAGCCCTGGCGGAGGATGAGAAGACAAATGTAATTAACCATGGCATCCAAGTAACAGCGTGAGCACACAAGTGTGCAGAACTTAGTATAGCCACTACAACAAGCACATACACATACCTCTTTTAGGCATCTTGTTATCTATTATAAGCGATTTTGTTGGTTTATGCTTTTCTCTTTGATGCATATCTGGTAGTAATGGCTGAAATCAGGTGTTGTACTCGAATGTAATTACCTGAACTGGATATTTTTTTTTTAAGTCATGCCATGTTCCCGCTGGAACTCTTGACAGGCTACTTCTCGAATTCAGAATTAAAATCAATATTTCAAGCTAGGCAAGGCTTGGCGTAATAATAATCCCGCCCATTCTGTAACACAATAACGGCGGAATTGGCTTCAACTCCGTCTGACCCGGTACCCAAGACAGCGATATATCTTAGGCTTTCGGGGTCCGTTAACAGTACGAATACGCTGCGCATGACGCAAAGAACTACTGACATGGACAACTTTAATCTGTTTTAATTGCCAAATCGAGAACAACCGGTGGCGGTTCATAGGCACGTAAAAGTCGGACCACCTGCCATAGCCACACTGAGAAAATGTGCGTCAGAGAGTAATCTCCGCCCTGATGGCCCGCAAAGTCTCCTCGAGTTAACTTTAGGCCCCGAGGAGCACTTTTTCGTTAGCAATTGGCCACATGCGTAGATACAAAATCACTTAAGAATTGGACCGGCTAATAGAACTTACTTTTCTTGTTACTACCCCGTCTAACACTGTTTTTATCTCGAATGAGGTAGCTGATTGTTGTCCTCGGACAAGATGTATAAGTTAAGTAAAATGTATCAGTTATTAACAATGACTAAGTGAGATATTGCCCTGCTACTACTACTTAAAACCAACTTAGCCAGGGTAATTTCGATGTTAGGCGAAGCGCCTTGAGGTAAATAATAGGACCTGAGTCAGAAAGAATTTTCGCATCAGGATCTCCGGCCTCGAACTTCGCCATGAATTCTGCAAAGATCTCTTCCGTTTTCTTATGCCTCATCGTACAGTTCTTGTCGCCCATAACCTCCCGCGACAAGGCAAAAATCCTTTTCTGGCTGGCGTACATGTTCGCTATAAAGACCGGTTGGTTTGCCGTTTCTTCGGAGTCCGTCAACACAGGGACAACGGTCTTTCCATGCAAGTAACGCGTCAGATAGGCAACTTTATCTGAGCCTTCGTCATAAAATGTTGCAACTTGCTCACATAACTGAATATCTATGAACCACAGTCCAAGGGGACCGCGGTATACATGTAAATGTACATATTGTGGCACCACAATGGCGGCATATTTCTTTCGCACGTATTCCGGACGTTTTGAAGCTGCCCTAAGAACGGCAGCTCCCCGATATCCGGCTTATTGTGGTTGAACGCACGTTCTGCGCGCAAATAGGGGTACCTCGGGCGTCAATGATGCTCATTTAGAGAACTACGTCAACGACGTTAGTGGCGATGATTACCGCATCCTGGCCTTTCGGACTTCCGTGAGTTCAGATAAGGGCGAGTAGTCGACGTGCCTGGCAACAATTGATTCCGGAAAAGCATGCTTGAAGCTCTGGCAAGTAAAACGTTTACCTGCACTGCTAGTCCTGGCACTAGATGTAGCCGTACCCAATGAACATAACATAGTTTTGTTGAGCTTAACGGAACCAATCGACAACCGAAGTACATCTGATGATCAGCGCGATGACACAAACAAGCACTTGTGGCCTGGCCTATTGCTGAAAAAATTGCAAACATTCCATTCCCGTTAACCTACATTCACCAGCTGTGAATATGAGAAAATCACTATCGTCTATGTTATAGAAAGCTGGCACGCTTTTGTCCTCGAAGTCTCTCATGGGGCATTAGGTCCGACGTGTGACACACTGCACGGGCTGGCCTCCGCGGGTTTGGAATGGGGTCCGGGATCCGCGGACCGCTGGTTTTTTTGGGCCCTCACAGCGCCACCGACCTTCGATTCTGCAGAAGCCACATTACGGGCCTCGAGCATCCCTTTTGCCAAGCGATTGGCCTCATTTTAGCATGTTGATATGTCCAGACTGGCAAGTGGTGGAAAACTCAACGTAAGATAACTAAAAAGAACGCTACCAGTGCCTACATTACACCAAAATCCACTGTTCTAGAGCCAAGCACTACCTACTCCGAACAACGGTAATCAGGGAGAGCAAACCTGTGTTATATCATTAAAGATTGAGGTTCGCTTTAGCGATTAGAGACGGAGAAAGTGCTCATAGACTGGTAAGATGCTGACTTACTGACTGCGTTAGCGTTCGATGTATGATTCATATCCCGGCTTGAGTGGACTCGTTATGACAACGGTGACAGTGACGGCGCGACCTCGCCTACCATCTAAGTGTTGAGATCAGACGAAGGCTTAGGCCGAGAAAAGCTTCAGATGACGTTCCTCGGACTTTTGAGTTTGTGTCTGAGCGTGCGGCTGGGCAGTACCCGAGACTATGGGAATATCAGAAGATCCCATAAATCGTCAAAGACAAGAGAACGTATAAGACTGGACTTCCACATAATTTCCTGAGCCTTTCAGATCCTAATTATCCAATCCAAATTTCTTTATCCTACCAAAAATGTCTTTCACAGCACCACAATCCGTCGACGTGGTCATCGTTGGCGCTGGTCTCAGTGGCCTACGAGCGGCGACTGAATTACACAAACATGGTCTTTCGTACGTTGTATTGGAAGCTATGGATCGTGTCGGAGGCAAGACACTCACGATGCCCGCGTCGTCCCAAGGCGGCGTGGTAGATGTGGGCGCCGCTTGGATCAACGACACCACCCAAGCGGAGATGTATCGCTTAGGGAAGCAGTTCGGCTTTGAGCTTGTGGAACAATGGGCGACTGGGCTGAACTTGTTTCAGAATAGCGACAAAGAAACTGTTTCATTCCCCTACGGGAGCATGCCATTTCCAGTAAGTCACGCCAACAAATACTTTGCATGATGACAAGCGATGCCTGCTTCTAGATTCACTGGCTAACAAGTCTTCTGATTGAAGTCTGAACCCCAAGCTCAGATCCGAGAAGCCTTCATCAAATTGGCAAGCATAATTGAACGCTCCAACCTTGACGAGCCTTGGTCCGGGCCGGATGCCGTCAGGCTAGATTCACTCAACTGCCAGGAGTTGGTAGAGAAAGAAGTTGGGGGTGAACTCGGCGGCATACTGCTTAATATGCTGTCTCGGTCTCTTCTAGGGGTTGAGAGTGACGAGATGAGTGCCCTTTTTCTAATCGACTATATCAAAAGTGGAACTGGGCTTGAAAATATCTCCTCAGATTGCAAGCATGGGGCTCAATATCTCAGAAATAGACAAGGCAAGTTTCTTAGACTCGATCTTAGAGAACCTAACATTGGCCTTAGCTTACCAAAATTCATAGGCAACCAAACCTACTCCATTCGGCTAGCAGAGAGCCTCATTCTTGGCTCAGTGAAGCTTTCATCACCCGTCAAAAAGATCAGTCAATCAGATTCAGTTTGCAAAGTCGAGACCGTTTCAGGGAAGATTTTCAACTGCAAGAAAGTCCTTCTATCTGTCCCATCCACTCTCTACCCCGTTATCGACTTTCAGCCCGACCTGCCTCATACTAAGAAAGTCTTGAGTGAGTCCAAGCTCGGCTACTACTCAAAGACTATTCTGGTTTACAAGGAGCCATGGTGGCGCCATGCTGGCCTCTCGGGTTCCATTTCGACCACGGATGGGCCTGTTGTCTTCAGTCGAGATACGTGCGTCCCTGATGACAGACAATACAGCATCACCTGCTTCCACGTGGGTGAACCCGGAAGACGGTGGTCTAAACTGCCAACCCAAGAAGAACGCCAGGCAGAAGTCTTGAGCCAATTCAACGCTGTATTCAGCACCATTGTTGATAATGTACCGGAACCAATCAACATCATCGAGAAAGAGTGGACCAAAGATGAATGGGCAATGGGCGCCCCAAATCCTGTGATGGTACAAGGAGTGATTACGAGTGACGCTGGGAAAGCCATCCGCGAGCCTTTTGGAAATATTCATTTTATTGGAACGGAGACTTCAATTGTTTGGAAGGGTTATATGGAAGGTGCTGTACTATCTGGCATTAGGGGTGCTCAAGAGGTCATCGCTATTTTAGGGTGAGTTACGAACCTTTTCTACAAGATGCTCAGGTATAAGCTGCGCCGCTGTCGTCTATCAAAATTAGATGTGCTATGATGCAATTAGTTCCAAATCCATTTCACTATAACCTATAACTCAAACTACAAAGCATTAACATGGGGCAAGAAGGCTTGCGGCAAGCAATCAAAGTTCTCAAATGATCTGCTGTTACGAGATTGACAGTGAGATACACAACAGGCAACTTCTTTCAGTAGTTATTAAATGATTTGAGCGGAATGCTACAAGCCTTCGAGATGAACATGAACGTGAATAGTGGCTCAACTGCTCTAAAAGTACAAAAGTCAAGTAACCTTGTCAACTATAGTCAGTGGTCCGTCGACAACTAATTACCAAGCTCTTTCGCGTAGTGATGATCCCGTTGTCAACTTCAGTACGAAAACCATCATCGACGGTCATACCGAGCATCATTGATAACTGGTGTACAAATGGGCGTGGCAACCATGGTGGCATCAAATCCTTTTCTCAGGCCGGTATTTGATCGCAGTGTTGGCAACTAGTTTAAGCTCTTCCCTCTCGGTGTTTATCAAATTATAGGAAAGGCAGTGTCCAGTCAGAGGCCAGCCTCGGGAATCGAACCTGTTACCGTGGGCCGTTTAGGAGGAGAGCAAGAACTTCTGAGGTTGATTGAATGTGATGAGCACCTGCACGAGGATATCCCTGGGAATGTTTGGGAGAAATAGAGATCAAGTAATGCCGTCATCCGTTTAAATTATGTCAGGAACGTCGGGGTAGTAAAGATAATCGACTATAATCGTCGTGAAGGCTACGGTTCTGTAAATGGGCCCTGGTCAACAACCTGCGGACTAGAAATTGAAGATTAGGGAACTAGGGTTCTAACATAGTACTGAAGCCAATGAAGCCGATCAACGTATTCTTATCTGCTCTTGACATTCGCAAGTGAAAGACCATACGCGTAAGCAATGCGAGGACCCAGACATCAGAAACTATATCTGCACATATTACTGAGTTTCCCTTGCTTGATTCATACTACCTCAGCAATTTTTTGTCCGTTTTGTCACCCTTAAGAATTTCCGTCAAAAATTCGTCTTAGGAACAAACAATGCTGTCATACTACGTTGGTAAATCCTCGCTGGTAACAGGCCGTTCTTGGGGGTTTGACGTACCACACAGCGTCAACTCAACCGACGAATATACCGATTTAGGGTCCGTGAACCTACTCGGTATGTAACATTTACTACTCTATCATAGCTCATATACTGATTCTCTTTCTGGAGCTATGCACCATCCCATGGGATCAACCGCAATGTGCAAGGTTCTAGATACAAACCTCAGGGTAAAAGATGTTCATGGTGTAAAGGATGTCAATGCTTTTTCATTTACCTTTGATATCTCGCCAAATTTCCAAATGGCAATCTTCGCATTAACACAGCAGGCTACACAGATCATTGTGAATAAGAAGCCAAGTTGCAGCAGTTTGCGACATGTTTAACTCAAGTGTGTCAACTAGACAACCCACAAAATCAATACAGCGTTGGGCTACTCTTTGTAGCCCGCAAAAGTATTCTGTTATTCATACTCATACACAAATGTGACCTACAGCTTCCAGGGCAACTTGATAAGTCGGTTCCAGGTCCCCAAAACCCCTCCAAATGGAATATTTATTGTTACAGTAAAATTATTTCGATATAAAAAAAAGCATATTTTCATTTTGAAAAAAAATTTGCCTTTCTTTTCTCTCTTCTTCCAAATTCTTGTCTTCATCTTCCTTCATCGAGGCATGAAGGTGATCCGACGAAATCTGGCGTCTGCAAGGTAAAGTGCAAATGTGGTTGACCTTCTATAGACTAACTACGAGCCGCTGAGCGGTTAGAGAGAGTCGTCTAAGATGGCCTGTGCGTCTGGCAAGCCACGTCTGTGGCTGATATCAACTACATACAACTTGTTGAGCATATCCTACTTCACGACAGGCGATTTTGTAGCTACTGGCCACTGAGTGAAATTGTGTGTTGATAAAGTGCGATTGGATGTTTGATTAGAATGAATGAGTGCGTGTAATAGGTGAAACGATGAGACTCGTTTAATTTCTTAGGTGTCATAAATTTAGCCTAAAGCCTAAGGGAACTACCACCTGTGATGAACTCAAGCATCTGCGAAGTGAATTGGAAAGGTGATTGAAATCTATAATCTATCTTTGAGGCGAAGAGACGGCTGGATACAATCTTCTCAGACGACATGAATCGTGCCAGATGTGGCATCATAGTCGAAAGCTTGTGTCACGCGATACACCGCAACACCTGTGTTGTACGACAACACCATAAAGAAAGACAATGGGAAGATACGTTTGAGTACCACTCAGCACCGAAATACACGTAGATTGGATGAGAGCACAATTCCACAAGGGCAGGTGTCACCTAAGCAATAGGAACTTGAGATCCGACAGACATAATGAATGCGCGGCCTTTGTATATGTTTGAGCTAATGCAGCAATTCGACGGTAACACGTCGGTGGACCACCTGGTCTAGCGGAGGCGGAGGCAGGGCCACGGCCGGGAGGTGTACCGGTAATTAGGACGCTGGTGTCAAGATGTGGCCGAGTGCCCGCTTACGTAGCAAACAAAGGCGATCGATCAAAGCCCCGTATTTCTAGCCCCATAAGGAGCCTAAGAAGATGAAGATAAGAATGAGCAATTGCACAGCTGGCTCTCGGTGACAACAAAACTCGGATAGCCGGCACAAATCTGTCAACAAACCCCAATAGAAGTACACTTTTAAAGACATAGTCTGTAAATACTCGGAATTTTCACAAGAACGGTCACTAATAACTTGAATTAGACACATTGTATGCGAGGATTTTCAGGCTCTTAACTATGTATCATTTAGTGACTAACTTCCTATACATCAGTTTCTCGAGTGTTATCATGTGGGATATGAAGCCTAATTTACTGCACGTAATTATAGGTATCGGGTTTTCGACATGTGTTTGGTCATTGCTATTCATTTGGGTTGTTCAACAGTGATATCATGGGTAGTATTCTCTTCTTTCGAATGTTGAATTTTGGTGGGGATTAGGCAACGAACTCGGATTTCCGAACATACCCACACTTGGTGTCATGATTCATTAACATCGGCAGGGCGAAAAGCCCCGAGAAGCCGACTATGGCTTGACATATCATCAAGACACGGCGAATGTTTCCAAGTATGGTCAACTCTACACACATATAAAACAGACGTGTAACCATTGCTGCTCTTTGTATATTTTTGTCACCACCACAGCACAGTTGCTCAGCCAATCTTCTGCACCTTCTCCTGAATTCCATACACATTTTCACCACGTGTCACTAAGACCAATACCAGCTTCACCAACATGTCTACAGCAGAGTTACGGAAGATTTACGACGATGAACGCCAAAAAGGGCTTAATCCTGAAGGCATGAACCAGTATATCGATTTTCGTGACCCTGAAATTGGAGACAAGCTGGGACCAGATCCATGGGTCAACTACGACGACGTACTAGCCAACGGTACCTCTCTGAAAGACGGATCAACAACCAAGTTCACGATAATCGGTGCCGGCCATGCGGGTCTGCTATATGCAGTGCGTCTCATTGATGCCGGCTTCAAGGCAGAACACATTGTCCTTGTGGACACGGCTGGCGGGTTTGGCGGAACTTGGTACTGGAACCGATATCCTGGGCTCATGTGTGACGTTGAGGGATACATCTACATGCCACTACTGGAGGAAACCGGTTACGTTCCGAAGAACAAATACTCGTACGGTGCCGAAATACGCGGCCAGTGTGAGCGAATCGCCGCTCATTACCAGCTCCGTGGCCAGTTCTGTACCCGGGTCACTCATCAATTTTGGGATGACGTAAAACGTCGCTGGGTCATCAGGATGACTCAAAATCGTGGTCCATGCAACGATCCTGTTCACTTGACTGTTGAAACGCAGTTCTTTATTTCAGCGGCTGCTTCACTTAAACTAATGTGCCACATGTTCCGAAGCTGCCTGGCATCCGGGAGCTTATGGAAAACAAGAAAATATTCCATTCTGCCCGATGGGATTGGCAGTACACCGGTGGCAGCCAAGCTCAACCCAACATGATTCACCTCCGGGAGAAGAAGGTCGGTATCATTGGAACGGGAGCTACCGCCATCCAGATTGTTCCAGAACTTGCCAAATGAGCAGGTCACCTTTACGTTTTCCAGCGTACTCCTAGCTACGTTGGCCCCCGAAACCAACGCGAGACGACACCCGAGGAGTGGAAGAAGGTCGCATACAGACAGGGCTGGCAATACCAACGACAGGACAACTTTAACCACTTTGTCTCAAACGATCCAGTTCCCAACAACTTGATCAACGATGGATGGACAGCGCCTGACTCTCACTCAGTTGCCGGCTTCATAGGTAGTCCGTCGAAGCTCGTCACCCCAGAAACTGTGTGGAGGAACACATCACGTCCATGTACGAGATGGACACGGCGCGAGGAAAGCGCCTACGCGCTCACATTGCCAACATGGTTAAGGACGAAGACATTGCTAAGAAATTGCAGCCATGGTATGCTGGATGGTGTAAGAGACCGGCCTTCCACGACGACTACTTGGCGTCCTTCAACCTGCCCAACGTCACCCTTGTCGATACTGATGGGAAAGGAGTCGACTATTTTACTGCCTCGGGTGTTGTGGCTAATGGTGATCTTTATGACTTGGACGTTGTGGTGCTGGCTACAGGCTTCACATCCCCCGGAAAAACCCCGTCTCCAACAGGCCATTTGAATGCTCCTATCATCGGGCGAAACGGGGTTGATTCATCACAGAAATGGGGGTCTCAAGATTACGGAACCTTCTACGGTACTTGCTCTAACGGATTCCCCAACGCCTTTTTCCAATAGTCTTGCAGGTGGCGGCGTCTCATACAATTTGACCTCGGCTTATGACGTTGCGGCCAAGTTTGTAGCCAACGTGATCGCTGTGGCGCACAAGGAAGCTGGATCAGCTTCCAACCTACTGACCGTAGAGGCAACCAAAGAAGCCGAGGATCGATACACCAATGAAGTGCAGAAAAGAAGCTTGTGGTTCACTGCTTTGGCTACATGTACTCCGGGTTGGTTTAACGGAGAAGCCGATGGCGCTTTACGGAAGCAAACCCCCGAGGAGCAGGCTGCCCGGTTGCGACAGGTGCCTTGGGGTTCAGGTATACTTGACTTCAAAAAGATGGTCTCTAGATACATTTCCGAGGGAACCCTGGAAGGTTTCGAGATAAGCAGCTGAAGAAACTTGTGTTTTTTTGGACGCAGTAGATTAATAGGACAAAGATTCATAGAACTACGGTGTAGACTGTTGGCAAACCCCCATTACATTTCAGTTAACTAAGTGAGACCAAATTCAATAAACCAAGGGCCTGACCGACAACTCCAGTAGAATTCGAATTCCAGTTAGGATAACAAGAAAGTTTCATTTGATTTGCTAATCGCTGTAAGGTGGATGTCTGGGTGCTGCCAGTAGAAGTCTAAGTAGTGGCATGTAACTATGCTACCGAAGATTCGCCAAATTCAGTTAACAATCCAGTATCGTCATGGGGTCTTAGACAGGACCCTATAACGATACCTGAGTTAGGCTTGATTTTTGTATAGGAAAATAAGCTTCTAGGAAAAACTTCAGTCAACATTCCCTTTTTAGAACAACAGAGTAGAAGATGCATAGTAGAAAGTAAATGTCGGATAACACGCGAGTTCTACGGGTTAAACTGTGTCTATGTTGTACCCGTAATCAGAGTCGAAACCGACCCTTACCGGAGTCGTCGATCAGGCCCAAAGAAGGATGCGATTGGAATGAAATTGGCAGGCTAGTCTGCCAGGTATAGAAATTGCAGCTTTACTTCAATTTGACTTCTGAGTCTTCAACCGGCTCACAAGTAGTAACCTTCAGTGACAGCATGCTGCGACACATCGCGTCGCCAGTAGTACCTACAGTCCCTGAAAACAGGTGCAACCACATGCGCATCAGCTAGATTGATTTTCATGGCCAATCAGGCTATGTGAGGGAGTGCATCGATTTGTCTAGTGCTGGAATAATACTTGTCGCTTTCTCTCAAGCTGCAGAGGATGCTGCATCATGGATGCCCAGACGGTCAGAGTCGTTACCTGATTTCCTACCGAACATCCGTGGCGAGTTGAGACTGAGAAGACGAGGGCCACTACTCATCCTCATCACGAAGATACAAACTTTCCCACGTTGATTGCGCCATCACTGGTTCAAACCAATAGATAGCGGCAGCCTGTATCTTTCGTTCGCATTATCACGATCTACAGTCATGCTTTCCGCACCCGACGGTGACGCCACCCAGTCAGTCCAATTTCCAGACGCAGTCGGTGATAGTAAGTACCCATCCCAGCATGAACCCTGTCGTTAATCCCGATTGGGTTAATAACAAACGCCAAAAGTGCACGTTGAGGCAGGCGATCAGGGGGACAACAGGGTCGTGCTGCATAAAAGATTCGAATTGGGTGCGCCCATTTCGTATCCATAATTACGAGCTCACTTTAATAGTGGAGAACACCAAATACTTTTTGTGACTCGGGACCAACGGCATGGGACCGCTCATCTCCGCGTTCAAGTTGCGACCGGATAGCCTGAAAACTTGGGGTCAAATCTCAGTATTGGCCATGAATAAACGCCTAGGCCCCATCCGGTCCGTCACTTGTAGGTGCTTGTGGGCCCATTCACACATGATGCGTATTCGAAGGCGCCCTAAGATGGAGGGAGTCCAGTAGCAAAGCTTCAACATTAGTCTATAACCGTAATTCAAATCGTGCGAAAGCAACGCCAGACATAATCCCATCCGTTTTTTTAGTGGTATAATCCTCCATTCCCAAGCCCAATGCGCTTCGCTAGTTGTCGCTACGTCCAATTGTCGTAGCCGGTTGGTATCATTTCGGTCAAAACAACTCTAGGAAAACAAGATCGTGCGGTGCGCGTCTTGCTTAGAAGAGCATGTAGGCGGCAACGGCGACGGAGCCGAAGATGGCGAAGGTGGACTTGATGGCAGAGGCGCTGCTGGGGGCGGTGGTGGAAGTACCGGAGGCAGCGGAGCCAGTGGCGGTGCCGGAAGCGGTACCTGAGCCAGAGGCGTTAGAGGCAGCGGTGCCAGAAGCCGTGGCCGTAGCAGAGCCAGTCACGGTGGTCAGGCCGGAGGAGGTCTTAGTGACAGTGGCAGTGGCCGTGGAGCCGGAAGCCGAGGAAGACGAACCGGTGGCAGAGGCAGAGGCAGAGCCGGAAGCGCTGGCCGAGGCGGTAGCGGAAGCAGAGGCGGAAGAAGAGCTGTCGTCGGAGTCTGGGGGAAAACATCAATGTTAGCCTTGTGCATTTTGGAAGCCGTAAGGCCATATGCACCAAGTTCTACTTACCGTCGGTGAGGCTGAACTCCTCGGACTGGGCCAGAATGCCATTGTTCTCAGTGGAGACGAGGTTGATACGGTAGGCGTCGCCAGCGGCGACCTTGACGTCCTTCAACGTGTACTTGCCATCGGCAGCGTTGACCTTGGCGATGGTCTCAGAGACTCCAGGGTAGCTGGACTGGTTAACAATGACGATCTCGAAGCTCTTGGGGTCGCTTGAGACAGTCTCCCAGGTGATCTCGTTGGTGGAGGAGATCTCCCAGTCATCACCCTTGGCAGGCTTGGTAACCTTGACGGCCTCGGCCAGAGCCAAGAGGCTGGTGATAGCGACAGTAGTCTTGGAGAACATTTTTTCGTTTGGTTGGAAAATTAAGTGAGGAAGTAGGGTTTTTTTGTTGTTTTTGTTGGGTTTTGTTGGTATTAAGATAAGTACGATGTCTGAGCGAGTGACTAGAACGAACGTCAAAATTGATGAATTTGAAAGGAGTTGAACGGACGGGAAAAGGGAAATTGAGCTTCGCCCTCAATCTTTATAAACAGACCATTTGCGAGGAATCCCTGTCTATACTCCTCTTGAGTCAGACCCGATGCCCCCTCCCCTCCACTCCTTAGTGCCACCCCACTGCCCCCATCTCGTATGGCAAACCGGCCTCCAGAGAAATTTAGATTACTGTTAAGCTTGAACCGCCAACCCGTTGTTCTGATTTTTTTCTTTTGGTTGCTTACACCTGTGACGTCGGCAACTCCTAGCTTCGGGCGTACGCGAAGGAAGCGAAGGCCCTCCACAGAATCTCGTAAAAAGAAAGACCGTCTGCCGGGATTACCGAGAATACGGCTTAATGCCCTCAATAAAGTTCCACGTTTTGTTGTGATAGACCAAATCCTTTCTCTTTAGGAAGCTTTCAGTCATTCAATTTGCTAACGTGGACATCCAATGGCTTCAGCACGCAAACTTTCCGATGTCCAATTAGGAAATTGCCGTTGCGCGACCGACACCATACGAGATGGAACAACTAGGGCCAGCATTGTTGGGATTCTGAATGACAGGCTAAATTAAGTAACTCGCTTCTTTAGCTCAGTCGCGCGATACCTTGCATTGAAGAGCCGCTCCTATGCAGCACTGGTTTCCGCTCCGAGGGGACCAATGTGGTAATGGAATGGAGTCTGCTTTGTCGGTCTCCCAAAACCCTTTATCCCGACTGCGAGTACCACAGGCCACAGTCAGTCGGCACCGAAGCCTTCTTTCGCCCGAATGGTTTTTGCAGAGCGCTGATCAGTGGCAACGGGCCTTGGTAGGAGTGGTGGCCACTGACCAGGCTACAAGCTTGGTTGGGCTTGTCATTTGCTAATCCAAGCTTGACACCTGACAGTGCCTTTTCAGTGGGAACCGCCAAGCTGGTTCAAAGATTCCGACGGCGGAACTCCTGACAGCTCAACGGGAACCGTCCGTGTTGTCGAGGCTTGGCGCGTCATGCCATCCCACCTTTGGATTGAGCTGTTGATAGGTTTTCTTGGTCCTGTTGGCTAAATAGCGATTTGAAGCCAGCAATTTCTCCGGCTAGGTTTGCCACCAATCTTCGTCTCATGTACCGCCCAACACCCTCCCTGTCCCACTGCGAGGCACTATGCTGTACAGAGCAAACAAAAAACGGGGAAAGCCCTATCACCGCCGGAGGATGTGGTCATGGCGTCTCGACGTTCAGCAAATCCCCGACCTGGTGGTACTCGGAACCAACGGATGGGGCCGATGATGTAAGTGCTATGTACTCAGGTGGCCAACATCCAACTAAAACACTTCACACGTATAAGGTGTGACAAGGCTGCTAGTCAGGCAAGTAATTAAGGGCTGCAGCATCTACTGACATCAATATATTCACACCTGCTGTCTGCATACTGCTCGCTCAACCCGACGTGATGCCCATGCATCCTTGCGGCTGGCTGCCGTGGGAGCCTGTCCTATACCATCCATCCATCGTGGTTATAGCAGGACAAAATGACTAGTGCGTTGCCATCCCGCAGTGCTCAACACTTGACTGCCTAAGGCCAACTACACATATTGCACAGCACTACTCCAATGGTGCTCTATTGGGATGACTTGACCTCGCAGTTGTACTCTGTAGGCCATCGCCAATCCTCGCTGTTCATCCAAAGAGAATGTGACTCCAATGCTCTTGACACTACGCAGTACCGAACATCCCCTTTGAATTCTGTTTGTTACGGGATTCTACATTCTTAATAGACATATGTACAGCAAAACGTGACATATTCTCATCGAAGTCTTTCTCTTCGAAGTGAACCATTTCGCCAACGAGTTGATTACCGTAATGAACACCACGGTAAAAGCTGGTCACGTCTTTGAAGGTGTTCTTGCTCATCCATTGGAGTGCTGAGTTCTAAGTCCGTGATCTCGTTATCTTGAAAACAACAACATTAGAAAATCAACAATCTGCTTTCGAGAAGAAAAAGAAATTCAGGGGACGTCAAGGGAGTAACATTTGGGTCATCAAGACCTTCAACGACATGATGTCTACTGGTCCCATTTGCTAGCCAAATGGGACTCCTTTGGCAGTCCTTCCAACATAGCCAGTGTAGCCGCGAAGTATTCTTTGCTTTTCACAAAGCTTACGGGTTTCTTCTCGCAGGATTACGCTGTATTGCGTATGTCATGGAGTATTATATAGGATAGATAACTGTGTAATCCGTGCGCAAGGTACGGTTTGAACTGTATCACTATCATATAACCCTCATGGACACGTCGACTTCACGATTCAATGCTTGAGCAGCAACCATATTGTGAGGGCGCTCTTTCCTCTGGAAAGATTTGTTTGATGTGCAAAGCGGCAAAATAGTTGTCATACTTTCGACTCAGCTTGCTACTGGTGTTGAAAGCTGTCACAATGCGGACGGCCACCAAAGCCTCCTTTAAAGATTGCTAGCGCAGTTATAGATTTCGAGAATATCTGTGTCAAGGTTTGAAACAAGTCGTGTGCCATCGTTAATTTGGCACTGCCTATTGAAGCAAAAAGGGGACATTATTATAGCCGGAAGTGATTTTGAATTCCATGAAAATGACAGGCATGGTTGTGGCTGTAACATGATGAGCTTCTACTGTTGACTGAAAGTCATCACGAAGACAACAACAAACATAGATGTATTCCGGATCAGGCTGCTCACCCTACCTGTGATGATGTTCTTAACGATAACTGCACAGTCATTAAAAAGGTGATGCGACACTATTATTGCGCTTGTATCAATGAAGGATAATGTCTTTGCGGATCATAACCAGAGAACGGCTACAGCAAAGGCTCTTTTATGCGGATACTCATCAACCCAAAACAACCTGGGTGAATGTGGATTAAGAAAAGTGGCCGATGAAGAGACACAGTAACTAAGAGAGAATTTGTTTTGCCTGTTATGGCATAGTCGTTCCCTCTAAATATTACCTTTTGGTACTCGCTGGACTGGTTCATAGACGTGCCAAGTACACCTGTCATCAAGGGTGGCAGAATTTTGGAACAGATGGCAGTAGTGAGACCGGCCAAACGGAGGGTGTGATACAGCAGTGGAGAATGAACCTAATACACTAAAAATAAAAGAGAGAGGAGATGCCGAGACTTGTTGTCGGTTTCACAAGTGGCGGTACTCGTACAATTGGTAGTAACAACCACTTCAAGATAGTTGATAAATGCTGGTGTTGTTGTTAAGTTATTTATCTAGTGGCCAGGCGTAAGGTGAAGCAGGATATGCCCCTTATTGTAGCTAAGTAGGCATCCTCACCTTGCCTAGCGTGGCTGGTGCTGGCCCATGGATACCTATCTCTGATTACCTCACGTATGCCTTATTACAAACCCTAAGACTTTTCTCGTTGTTCGTGAGTCTTTCGCTTTTGTTTGCATTGTGATGATGGGTATTGGGGATGGCGCCGCTCGAAGATATGCTGTCAGCCTTCACTGAGACGACGCCGAGAGAGTTGACAGTAGTGTCCTTTTTAGCAGAAATGACGATCAGAACCATTTTGAGCCAATTCCAACGTAACGTATGAGACTCGGTGATATTCACCCTAAGTTGCATGTTCCGTAATCCAATGGGCTACCACGTTTGATGCCAATGAGATTGTGCTGAGAGACTTTAGGTAAATGAGTAAGAAGATCGTCCGTTTGGAAACGCAACGGTTTACAATGACCCACGACGAGGGAAACAGAAATCGGCGAAAACTATCAATGAAGTCAAATCTGTTGGGACCGCGAGTATCCATATGAGCTAACGCGATTATAAAACTTCAAGTGGGATGTTGCTTCGTTGAAGTTCGTTTTTGTTACCGCAAAAAGGAAATAAGTACGAACTCCGAAATTGCCCCACTTGCTTCCCTTAGCAATTACTATCCCTCTCCTTCACGTATTCCGTCTCAAAAGGAAGCCCAGCTTTCTGTCTCAAGGCACCGTAGAGTGCAGAGACATCAAGTTCCCGTCCTATAGAATCACCGTACGCTTTTGCCTCCTCCAGGTTTTCCATGACGAGCGAAGAAACACTGAGTTGCGCTCCGCAATCCGATGCGGTAGCTTGAACTTCTTTCCCGCCTAGCAACGCGAGACCAACATCAGCCCACGGCCTCTCACCTCGTGGAGGCATGTAAGCTCCAGTGGTTAGTCGTTGTGAAATAAGGAGCCCTACTGGTCCAATTTGCTGACGGATCAAAGTCTCGACGTCGCCAATTCCTAAGCCAGCTTTTTCAGCAAAGACATGAGCTTCGGCAATTACTTCTATCATGCTGATTCCAAGGGAGTTGCTGTTGGCAATATGTTAGCTTTCTCATCTCAAGAAGGTAGGTTCAGTAACTAACGCAACGGCTTTTAGGCTGCTTGCAAGTCGCACATCGTCTCCGAGTCGTATGATACCTCTACCCATGACCCCGACGATGTATGGATTAACAACTTCTATGGCGGCCTCCGTTCCTGCTAATATCCAAAGAAGTTGCCCATTTGCGGCTACGGGGCTAGCACCAATGACAGGTGCTGCGATGTATTCTGCCCCCCTTTCTTTCAATCTCAACCTCGCTTTAGCTGAAGAGTCGGGATGAATGCTTGAGGTATCCACAACCACTTTTTTGTTCAAATGACTAGCTGAGACATTTGAGCCCAACATTGTGTTCAAGACTGCTGCAACCGCGTTGCTGTCGCTTAGAGACATGAAAATGATGTCAGATTTTTCTGCAAGCTCATCAAGGCTATTATAAACTCCACCCAAAGTCTCCAGAGATGCACCTCTGGACTTGGTGCGATTGTAGAAGTTGAGACTCGGTGCGCCCGTCTGCGATAGATGTTTTTGTAGATTGCTGGCCATGCCCAGGCCCATGGATCCTAAACCTATTCATTTGTTCATCAGTGAGCCGCCAGGTAGTAGATTCTGCTTGCAGGAGGGTCTAAGCCTAATCACCTATCCATCCCAGCCTCAGGCGGGGAGTTGACGCGGGTACAATAGCACTACCCATGATGTAAAATGTGTAATTATGATATTGAGGTGTTCATGTGCTTGAGCACTATGAGACGATAACAAGTCCTTTTAATCTTGAACAGATGTATGGCGTAGAGTTGGCAATTATGGTTGTATGCCGACACTGCAAGTCTCCGGGTATGAAATAAATGTCCGACGGAGGCGGCGATTGGCAATTCAGATTCTAAAACTCGGAAGCAACGTCAACCACGGTCCGAGTAGTCTAATGAGTACAAATCCCCGACCATCAGCATCTCCTCCCATTAGGTTTTTTAAATAAATCTTAAGACTGGATGATGACTAACTACTGTGGTAATTGTGCCACGTATTCAATGAAGACTGTAACACAAAAAACGGAAGTCTGGCCGGGAGCCTTAACATTTGGAACACCATCCCCGGTTGATTGTATACAATAGAAAAACATGCCGTTAACTGACCTAATGACTTCATTCGGCTTCGCCGGAAACCTATCTAAAGGTTCTCACATCTCGATTCAGGTGATTCAGATTGTGTTCATACCGATGCAAACGCACAGTGACTATCTAGGATCCCTACAAATACTCAAGATCTTCCTCTCCGACATCTTTCAATCCTTCAACACCAAAGATTTACTCTTCTGGCTTCCTTTCTCCCACTTTTTCGTCGGCACCAAGGAGATAAACAACCCAAATAGTAGCTATGGCACCACGCACGCTCTCAGTCCTTGTCATCATCGGCGGCGGCGGTATCGGGCTTGCGACCGCCCACCGCCTCGGTCCTGGCCGACAAGTTCTCTTAGCAAGCCGCTCCCCCACTACCCTTGCCGCAGGGGCCGAATCTCTCAAGAGAGAGGGGCTTGAAGTCATGACGCAACAGGCCGACGTCTCTTCCTACGACTCTGTGGCAGCCGTCGCGAAGACGGCGGCGTCTCTGGGTGCCATCGAGGCTGTCGTACTGACGTCTGGCGTCAGCGCGGTAGTGGGGTCGGTCGAAACGATCCTGGCGGTGGACGTTCTGGGTACTGCGAATGTGATTGAGGCGTTTGGGAAGGAAGTTGAGATGTCCGAAGGTTCTTCGCTGATTTGCACCGGGAGCGTAGCGCAACACTTATGCCCACCTATGTCCCCAGATCTGGAGACGCACCTCGCTACGGCCCCGCTCTCATCCCTTCTGTCGTCGAACAATGAGCTGGATCACATTATCAGTGGAGAAAGCAGAGTTGCATATTACGTTGCAAAGAAAGCAAATTTTTTGCGGGTTCAAGCAGCGGCAGCTTCGAGGGAGTATGCAGGAAAAGGAGTAAGGGTCAATTGTGTCAGTCCGGGTATGACAGAGACGAACATGCTGACGGCAGAAAGGTCGGTGGATGTGGTGGGCAATATGATTACAGCTGCACTCAAGGTCCATCCATTGAAAAGGGCATCTACGGTGGATGAGATTGCTCAGGCGATCGAATTTGTTGTTCAGTGCGGCTACGTTAATGGGGTCGACATTCTTATTGATGGGGGCATTAATGCTGCCGAGTTGTGGGGTAGCCTGGTCTACCCCGAGAAGGCAGCGAATTTGAGGAAGTTCCTGAAAGGATAGCTCTGGAATCTAGACGCCTCTAGTTGCCACGCTATTGTAGTAGAGCAGGAGATGCGAAATTGACTATGTATATGAATGAGACTGGTCAAGGCTGGCTGTCTAGCTAATCATTTTGATGATCCATGCATGCAGCTTGGCCAAGTGTTGTGGGAAGGGCCATATATAAATAAGTTGATCCAGACATAGGGTAGAGGACCCAAACCTGGGAGATGTCGAGTGTCGAGGAGCATAAGACCAAAAAAAGGTAACGACAACGTATTCAGTGCGGAGAGAGGACATCCATCGTCCCAAACCCCTAACCGTGCCGGGTATCCCCAGACTTATCGGACCGTCTGGCCGGCCACCTGGAGAAAGCGGCTACCACTATGCCATTTCCCGCCGCCGAGCCCTACGGCCCCACACATCATGCATCTTTCCCATCCAAGGCGGCGGCTTGATCTTCCTCCGTAGCTTCATTGATCTCACACAGCCCCTGGGTCGGGCTCTCGTCTTGGGACCGTCTCTGTACGCATCAAGCACGGTTAAGCTCCAGAGCACCTAAAGCCTGCAGAATCTGGGGACTGTTTTGCGGGTCTTTCATTGGTGTGATCGTGAGCGAAGCTGTCAGGCATAGACATCACCGATACCCTTCCGGCCGGTGGGCAGGCAGTGCAGTCTCGCTCTCCGCGCACGCGACGCGTGCCTCGCACATTCCATTTGTGCACAAGCACTAACTACCATAAGCCAGTGTTAAACAATCACAGCGAGATAACTGGTCGCGCTCTATTCATGGCCAGCAACCGCTGAATCGAACCTAGAACGTTTCATCTGCGTAGGCATCACTCTCAAAGGGGAAACTGAAGACCAAGTATGTCCTAATTGCGTCAGAGCTCTACCACCGACCTTTCTGAAGGCGGGTCGGCCACATTTTGCCGTGATAAGGTGGTCGGTCGTTCATGCGTCGCCCACTTGGGTTGGTCGTGGAGAAGTGAATTCACGTGTTTGGGCAGGCGCATTTCATACCTAATTAAGATGAAATCACCCCAAGGTCTATTGTAGGGCGTTTAGCAATAGTGGCAAGATTAGACTGAGTGAAGAGTATTATTAGAAACTTCTTTTCAAACCTTTCGTCTCTATCATGGTCTTAGGTTTGTAATAAATCAAGTATTCAAATTCAATTCTTATTCGCTATTCGAGAGGCTCTTGGCATATGATGAAGTAACATGTAGCAGGCCAGATCCACAATAGACAGTCCATCCCTAGTTAACAAACGAGAATCGAATGTCTGAGACTAGTTTTTGCAGCGTGTAAACCTCATAGATGGTGTGTTTCGTGTGCGAACCTCTTGTCAAAGTCAACACCTAGATCCTCAAGAACCCTCTTTGCCACGGGCCGACCGCCGCCCCAGACCCCACCGCCAGGATGCATAAAGGGCCCAGCAAGATACAGACCCTGGACGCCAGGCACCCGATACTGAGCCAAGGCAGGCGTTGGTCGGTTGACTCCCATCTGGTCAGCTGCCATGGATAGGCCGCAGATGTCGCCGCGTTGGAAGCTTGGACTGTCGGATTGGTGGTCAGGTGGCGTGACAACGTGATAAGAGCGGATGATGTCTGGAGTAAAATTCTCGAGGTACTTGGAAAAGTAGGCGAATATTTTTTGCGCCCAGTCATCTTTGAGCTTGTCCCAAGCATTCCAGCCTCCGTCTGCTGGCTCCGCCTTGCACATGACGACACAGTGCAGCAACGATTTCCCCGGAGGACAGCGTGTGGGATCGGCTGAGTTAACACATGAAGCTCCGATCATAATGTTGGCAGGAAGGAAACCCTTGGCCATCTCATCGTAACTTTGAAGTAGGTCCTTGAGGTTTCCGGGGCAGCATGTGTTCATGACTGCTTTGTCGGCGATGGGCCCAGCCTTGAATTTCAGCGGGCGATCGAGGGCTGCATGAATGGCGAAAAGACTGAACTCGGAGACACGCGTATCGATAGCCGAATTTGTAATGGATTGGTCCAATCCATCGACGAGATGGCCAAGGTTATGTGGATGGATCTGTCCTATGACGGCCTCCTTCGCTCTCAGCTCCCCGAAACGAGTACGGACTCCTACGGCACGCCCGCCTTCTGTAACCACTTTGACTACTTCTGTGCCAAGTTTGATCTCGCCCCCATTGTCTTTGATACAACGAATAACGGAATTGGTGAACGCGGAACCGGCTCCTTCGGGCACGCACAAGCCATAGATGTCCATGAGACCAAAAGCGAGATAAACCATCAACCCAGTGCCCTTAGTCTGAGGATGGGCCAGTTGAATCTCAGTAACAAATCGCAAAAGTGCAACTTGCAAAATCTCGTTCTTGAAAAATCTCTGGATGAGATCCAATGAAGAGCTAGAAGAGCCAGTTGCGATCTCCTTGGCAAGTGGACTGCTCGCGATCTCAGCAGAAATGTTGCAAGGCGGTTCAAACATCGACGGCATCAAAAGCTCTGTGATCTGACGGCTCATTCCAACGAATTCGTTGTAAGACTCGGCGTCCTCTGTTGAGATCTGTTTGATGGCCTCAATTGTTCGATGACGCTCCCGGTAAATGGGTAGGACCCTGTCCTGCATCACAATGGCGTAACACGGATCCAGTTGCGTGTACTTGAGACCATAGCGGGATTGAAGGCCTAACTCATCGCTCGTTATCATCGGGTTGGCGAGGATCATTTGATGAATGGCGCTGTGGCGCTCGCTGATGAATCCAGGCTCGGCCATGGGTAGGCTAGCGACACCGCCCCCCAGGTAGGAAGCGCGCTCCAAGACAAGAACCTTTTTACCTGCGGCGGCGAGGTATGCGGCTGCTGTCAAGCCATTGTGTCCCGAGCCGATGACGATGATGTCCCAATTCTTATGTTGGGTTTCAGACGTCAGCCTGCCCAGTTTGGTAAAATTTGCATTCATGATTGATGTTCGGTGGTGTGTTTGGCAACTCCCAATAGCGCAGAGACAGTTTGAACTCAGTCTTATATAGGGTCATTAAGATCCAGCAAAAACCTGTAATAACTCTGTGAAATGAAAAGGCTCCGAAATCATAGCAGAATTCAATGTGGAGTAGAACTCCCCACAACGGACTATCAAGTTAGACAGGGAGGGTGGTTGTTTCAAACCAGCTTCAGCATTATGTTCTGTTAGACAAACGGATTGAACCAAGCATCAGTGCCTCAACAAATAGCAAGCTCAATGGGGCTCACCACTGGGGCTGTAACCTGAGGTGAACGGCATCGGGAATTAACAGCGGTCCGCCTTCATATCCTCCTTTTCTGATATCCTTCATCACTGGATATCGGCCCCATAAATCCTGTCTCGTACCGCTTAGGTAAGTGGCGAGTGGGTATAAAGCAGAGACCCCCGCATTGTCCGACACCTCAGCTCGCTCCGATTTGTTCTTCGTTCAACTACCCCACACACTCCGACGTTCCAACAACGTTGCATGTTGCCTGCTTTTATTTTATTTACTCTCTGGAAGAGACCGGCGCCGCAGAATCTTGATCTCGCTCACTGTCGTTTTTGGAAGGGTAAAACCGCAGGCATGCTGGTCAGATGTGACGTCTGTAACGCTGAGTTTCGTCGCTCCGAGCACCTCAGCCGTCACATCCTTCGTCATATCGGCGTACGGCCTTTTTCATGTGCGACATGTGGCGCTGACTTTTCCCGAAGGTGAGTTGAGCAAGGCCTGGAAAGGGTCCTTGCCATGCACAGAACAGGGAATAGCGTTGGGTCCGTCATTTCATAACGCTTCCCAAATACTTAACATTCCTCAACTTGGCGCTACAGCTCGTGCTTACCGCTGATTAGGGACTCATTGCAACGTCATATGCAGAGCCACGCAGAAGCTTCATCAGAAGCAAATGACTCGGGTCCTTCAAAGAAGTCACGCAGATCTTGCGTACCGAGGGCATGTCGCAATTGCGCACGCTCAAAGCAGAGGTGTGATGGGCGTACACCCTGCGCTAGATGCAAGACACGGCAGCGGAACTGCGTCTATGCGTCCGAAAACCAACACAAAGCTAGAAATTTTAGTGAAAGTGTGGCTTTGAATGCCGATGAAGCAATTGACATCCACGTTACGCCAGAATCTACTGATACACATGTCCATTCGGAAAGCTTTAGTGACATCGAAGAAGTGAGTAAGATGTCTCTTGCAGAATTCTCAGGACGTCTAGAATATTCCGTGCCACATATTTCCCCTCATACTTTGTGTGGATCTGTAATTAAAATGAATTCAAATGCTGACATGCCATAATTGTTCCAGTCCTTGGACCAACAAGGCCATTTCACAGGTACTGGGATGTCAGGACGCAATGATCAGCCTCTCAATCCCGACAGCTATCATGGTTTTCTTTGGTCTACAAGTCACCTCGGGCCTCCAGCTTTCGAAACATCAGACTCACTGTTTTGCACTCCGACCCAATGGTGTTTTCCAACCTTCGACGACCGCAACTGGTTGAATGGCACGGTCAGCGATGACGTTTGGAACGGTGCATCACAGATTAGTGACACTCTCGATACTGTGCAATGGTCCAGAAGAGAAAGCGACAGCTTTCAGGAGCGGCTTCCGAGCTCTTTGTTGCAAGATAATTCTCAATTAGAAGCGTCAGACAGTGCCGCCAATTCCCAGGACGCTGCGACTGGCGCGGGGTACCAGAGAGTGTCTTCCACGGAGGTTGCAACACTACCGTCAGATGAGGCCCCGAGGCCCGTTTTCACGAACCATTCTGAACTATCGTCTGCTTTCCAAGATGCGCTAGGAGATCCCGCATCACTTGGAGGAGACTGTGGGAAGAATGCAGCCAATGTAGAAGCCAGAAGCAGACGGCAAAACCGTGTTGTCACAGATGGTCTCTCCTATATCTCAAGATCATCTCTCTTAGGGAGAGACCCTAGCAATAATCTCGATAATTGGCGTCTCGAGGACTATGAGCATGTTCCTAACTTGAATCCAGATGTTTACGGCTTCATCAGTGCGCAATACACCAAGTTGAACGCCGACAATGGCTTCTATCTACCCTTTACAGACCAACCAATTCCCTCTGTGGAGGCATTTAACGCCTTTGTACAATCTTATTTCGAACATTATCATCCTGTTTTCCCGTTGCTTCATCAAGCTAGCTTTGACCCCAATCACTCACATTGGGTCTTAATCATTGCCGTTGCGGCGACAGGATGTGGGTTTTCGGTACTTGGCACGACAAGTACAAGCTTTATACTTCAAGAGCTGCTACGCCGTTCGATCAATCTTTACGTAAGTGATCATTTTCAGTTCGCAGTACTGCTAGAAGCAAGAGGCAGGCAACAATAATTCAACTGACTAGCATTTCAGCTCGAACTGGAAACCGAGACAGATCTCAACTCCGAACTGAGTATTGTTCAAGCTATCTTACTCAGTCAAATTGGCTTGATGTTCTCAGGCAACATGTCGTTCGCTGAACACGCCCAGAAGAGCATGTCTTTATTGGCTACACTTTGCAAAAGGGCCAACTACTTCACAGAGAATCCATCAGTCGACCATTTATCTCTTACAAGACAGAATAGTTGGTCAAAATGGATTTATACAGAATGTAAAAGGCGCCTCGTTCATTTATCCTGGGTGTGTAGAGTGTGTTTTCTTTATTCCAAGTGTTAACTCTAGAGGCCTCAAGCGATGGCACTCTATGTTTCGAATGCTCGACCGTATGCATTGCACGATCATTGTGGACATCTTGGCAGAACTTGTGTTGACAGATTTGCCCCCAGCTCTTCGACAGCCAAATTTGCGCTTACTTCGATTTGCCTCCTACAATACCGACCGATCTCCTCCGACTACCCATGCCGTCTCTTGATTCACTTTGGATGGCACAGTCATCTGAAGAGTGGAACCAAGAGCTCTCAGGACTCTCAAGTGCGTGGTGACGCATTCTACCTGCATTGGATAACCTTTGGATTTTCTAACGTAACGAAGACCTTGGCAAGCAGAAACCCCTCCGAGAACAGGTCAACAGCTTTTATAAGACAAAAAAGATTCCGGAAGCAACCAGCGAACTCAACAAGATCCTCCTTACTCTAGCAGTGTATCGTGACGTTGGAAACGGATGGGACACCGCCTCTTACCTGAATCTTCTGCGAAACGATGAATGCCAAAGTCACCCAGCAACCCCACTTGGCTGGGTCGCCTTACAGCACAACCATCTTGTGAGCATCTTGATCCACTTGTCTTTACGGGACCTCATGGCATTCTCGGGCTGGCGGGTCAGTGGTCATATACGTAAGGCAGCAGACCTGAGGCTAGCTTCATGGCTCGCACAAAATGCGAGAAAGGCTCGTCTGATCATCTATCACAGCGCTCAACTCTTCAGCTCGATACGGGATCATCCTACCAAAGGGCATCATGAAGCAAACAGTTTTCTTGTTGCAACTCTTGGGATTTGGGCATCTACAGCTGTCAGAATAGGTGATCTTTTCTCGAGCGTCAGTTCGGAGCCTGGTCGAACTGTAACCCCCCAACCCTTAAATGAAGGCAATGATTTCAATGATTGTTCCGCAGAAAATTTACGAATTACGAGAACATTGAGACTCGATAAGCCAGTCTCTGTCGAAAAAATAGAGCCATGGATCTCAGGGGCTTCGGTCTATCGGCCATACCTCAGTGGAGTTGGTGCACTCACGAGCCAGGATGTGTGCGGTCATCTGCTGAAAGAGGCTGTGCGTGTGCTTTCTTCTCAATCAGGTTGGTCTATTGGTTTGGCTATCGGCGTGGTCCTGCGGGAGCAATGGAGGAAAACAACACAAAGGAAATGAATCGAATCTGCCTCATACTGGCCATGGTTGTCGTCGCAACATTCCTACCTCACACGCCACTCAATGGCCAGATGAGGGGCAATGCTAGATCTTAGACAATACAAAATGGTCATCCAGGTGAACTTATGGCTATAATACTTACATGAAATGTTTTCCGCAACTATGTCTGCTTGATCTGCATTCTGAACGATGACATACATTAGGTTTGCCAAGATTCTTCAGCAACATACATGTCCTAAGCGAACCAAACGGGCCCCCAAGTTCGAAATGAAGAAAAAACCTACTTAGAAAGATAAGTCCTTCTCGACCACAATGTTCTCGTCGCCAATAACAGCAAAGGACCTAACCAAATCAAAAGACTTGGGTAAGGTACCAAAAATCTTGTTGGATCTTTCGTCCTCGGCAAGGAAAGCGATGGCTGACTTGCGATCAGAGAACCAGTATTGCTCGAATGCAGCCATGGTAGTCCAGTCAGCTGTGCTGAAAGGAGTCCCCTCGAAGAAAGACCTTATATCTGAAGGATCCACTGCTCGGTTAAGAACGTATCTAAACAGCCCAGTGCCGGCACCAACTTTCCCAATGTGATTCGAACGAGCTTCAAGGTCCGCTTCGCTGGGTTCTGAGTGTGCACCGACGCGTGAACCCGCCAGTAAGACTAGAAGCATAGCTGCCTTCTTGCTCCGCCTCTCGAATCCAGTAGGATCGAACATGATCTCTGCAAATGACTGACTGAGTATTCCAGTCTGCGATGAGATATCAGCAAAGACGTGGCTGCCAGCCGAGGCTTTGTACGAAGGGCTTTGGAATGACCCCCAGAGACCTTTCAAGGTTGTCCAGCCAAGTGTTGTGACGGCATCCCAGGCAGCCAGGCCGCCAGTGGGTACACCTTTGACATCGACATAGGGAATTCCAACGACTTGAGTGTAGTTGCGTAGGAGGGGTATTCCGTTTGAAATATGTTGAGTCATTTCCGCATGGACGCCAGTGTATTCTTCCAAAAACCTCTTTTCGGACCAACTTGGAATTCGTCTGCATGCGATAGTCATTTTGATCAACGAATTTTTCTGACTGTAGGAATTCTTGACGGCAGGGATGACGGGGAGCAAGAGGTGTGAATCGTATTTGTTGCCGAAATGAATAACATGACGTCCTTTGTTGACCGTATCGCTGTGACGGGCAATTGGAACACCTGGGGGATATTGGCCGTAGTCGTGACCGGAAATCACAAGGTTTAGTTTGTCACCAGCTCTGAAACGACAACTGGTAGGTTGTATCTCGATTTCAACACAAACCACATCTCCGGGCTTCAAGGGATCCAGGTCCCGACGATGTAGATGCACAGGACGCCAGGGTGTGGACTGAGCCTCATCAAGCTCTCGGCGTGAAGCTCGGAGCCAACCGAACCCAATCGGTCCGTTGTCGACAACAGTGAGCCAGGGAAAGTGTACATCATTTCCCTCCCTGTCTTTTTTGCGTAGGGTGATAAAAAGATCCATATTGTCGCCCCCCTCTGTAACTTCCACCCATAGCCTGAGTTTTGCATGCCCGGCAAACTCGAGGGAGTTGCGCAGGGGGAGTTCAAAGGCCACCTCACCCTCATTTGCGTCGTATGAAACCTGATGTTCTGCCAGTTGGGAAATCTTACTTAGACCACCAGTGGGTGTTGGAAATAACTTGGTATACTGTGTTTCCGGGATAGGAAAGGCGCTAGCATGCCGCCATTCGCCAACATAATAGCGCTCCCTCATGGTGTATCGAACTTTGGGCCAGAACTGTATTTCTGTTGGTAAGCCCAGAAGATAACGATCCAGGAAGGCCTTTTGTCTGTTCAGAGATTCCTCCGTGACAGCCCACTCCCATCTAGGTACACAAGGCTCTTATCAGCAAGGAGTGACTCAGTCTAAGCTGAGGGAAATATGCGACACCTACTTTTGATGCTGATGAATCTCAAGGTACTTTTCTCCTTTCGTTATTCTTTCCCAAGCGTTTAATGTCCCGCGAGTATGAATTGCATGATCACCCCAGGAACAGATGATGTATGCTGGGCATTGAATATTGCTAATCGCTGGGATCTTGCTTTGCCAGTATTCATCAAAGTACGGGTGTGTCTTGCACCCGTCAGTTGGGTCTTCAACAAGGTTCTTGCCCCAATTGAAAAACATGGGGTACCTGTTTTTAAGTCAGCTTTCAGGCGAAGAAAAAAAGGGAAAAAACCGAAGGAGAGAGGAGGCTAATGTGTTTGCTCCTAATACAAGTGTGCAAAGAATCTTTATACATACAACTCGCTGAACTGGGTCTCACGAATACCGCCCTTCATGCTCATTTCACGATAAAGGTCGGTCATTCCATCAATAGGTATAATTGCCTGCCGTAAACACATTGGGTCAGTAATTTTAGACTGGAGATAAGTAGCAGGTAGGTCTTACGGCAAGAGACGGAGGCTGCTCGGCAGCCACGAGCCACTGGAGCATAGCATAGCCGCTAGCACCGTACATGGCAATCTTTCCGTTGGACCACTGCTGTTTGGCTAGCCATTCCACAAGGTCATAGCCTATTGCAAGTTCGATTCAAGTTAGTACCCCGGCCTAGAGATGAAGCACGAAGCCCCTAATAGAAAAGATCGTTCTTACCGTCAAGACCTACATCCCTGGAGTAATAACTCTTGTCACCGTCGGATTGAAATGATCCCCTAGCATCGACATAAGCAACAATATAGCCACGAGAACACCACCACCCCGGATCAGCTGCTTCAAAAACATAATGCTCAGTGAGGCGAGCTGTGTCCAGCCCAGCTGCAGCTGGAAAGATGCTAATGTCTGTTTCACCGTCCTTGCCGTAAACACTGTAGTTGAATAACACGGGGAGCTTATGACCCTCCTGACCAAGGGGCCGATGAACATTTGCACGCAGGAGTGTGCCGTCTCTGACCGCAACAGGAATATCCAAGTCGGATATCAAGTCCCCCTCAACGACTGTACGTGGGTCAGCTTCACGGGCACCAAGTTGGCATGGGTTCCACGCTATAGGCATGAGTAGGTCAGCTTTTGACATTTATGCTTCAACCTTCAAAGCAGTAAAACAAACCTTTGATGAATTTTCCCAGCCGGCGTGTCTTCTCCAACTCAACTTGCACAGTCTCAATATCTGCCATTCTTTCAATCTCAATAAAGTAAGAAATCTTTACTTCATAAAAGGAAAATTGGTGTTGTGCGACAAGGCTGCATGCAATATTGAGATCAGCCTGAATAGAATCCCTTGATACTAGCTTGTTCTTGGTATAAATCAGCTCGGTAGTCGAAGACGATTCTTATACCTAGTCTTTCTACATACAATTTATGAGCATTTATGATCATACCTTAGCTACCTTTGACGGCTAATGCGGCACTACCAGGTACTGCGCTGAAAGGAGTCGGAGCTCGTGGGGTAGCGGGGCCGAAGTCAAACACTTGGCTAAGGTGACGGAGGATCTTCAAGGCCCTAGTTAGCAAAGTTTGAAATACTGCTTTAAAACGCAACGACTACGTAGAAAAAAAGAGGAAATAAGTTTCTAGTCACTGTGTAGCAGTTTTTATTTTGATATTACATCGTCGCTAGCAAATAATTAGTTGATAGTCATAGTGTTGCAAAAGCATGGTCCCGGATCGGCCCGATCGGTCGATGTGGGGTATCGGTCGTTGGCGGGGCGGGACTGGCTGTGGGAGAGCTGTAAGCCCCGACGCCGGTCGTTCGGACGCTTAATGAGGACCGAGTGAATTGTATGCGTGACATTCAATTTTCATGTAACATCATCTAAGATTGCAAATCGGATCGTCTGTAACGGCATGACGATATGACGGAATCACGGGGCTGTGCTGGGCATTGCATGACTGAGATCCATCGCATCATTGGCTGATATCAACATGTGAATGGTCACCGCTCGTCAGAAAGGAGAGTGTATGCATGTAGGTCATAACTTACCTGCGTCCTCGAAAGGTTAATGTCCGCTCCTGCAGCTACGTCAGACTGTATTCATAGTGGACTTCGAAAAAATGGTGAAAAGACCACGTGTCGCCGTCATCGTTCCCAAGGGCCAGTCGGGGAGCTGCGTGGTCGACGAACTCCTGACGCGGAATCATGATGTCGTCGGCGTCTCGCGAAACCCTCCGAAAGAGTGGAAAGGCTTCGGCAATGGATCTTAGACGTCGACTAGCGTTGACATTTACGCCGAACAGAATAAACTGATCGAAATCATCTCATCAGACTTTGATGCGATCGTGTGCGCTTTCGGACCCAGCTTAACGAGTTTGGCAAACGTTTATAAGGACGGAGTCGAGGTCTATGGGAGGATCGAGATAGCGCTGCTGGCATCGACGCGTCAGGGACCGTTTCTTATGATCGGTACGTGTTACAACGGTAAGACCGAGGTATCGGCATGATATATGTGCTTACCTTTTTGCTACTACCTCAGGCGGGGCAGGATCTATTCATGTTGCAAACCGTCTACAACCTACAGATCAGAAAGACTTCGCGTTTAGCTGGTGGTATGTATGCCGTCTTCTCATTCCACATCAGCCCCTTAAAGAACCAGAAACTCATCGTTCTGTTGCTAGGTGGACCTGGCCCGATGAGCACCTAGACTACATGACTGATCGAAGCTTGGACCATGGAAACAGGTTTATCAGCTTGCTAGCCATATTGATGAAATGGAGCTGGAGCCATATTCAGCGCCCGGGATGTGAGTCTGCCAACTGCTTGTGTTACCTCGATGACAGGGTGCTGAGTCGGCATACATTTTATAGTCTACTCCTGGCTTCTTAGCCCGATGAAGTATCTGATTCTACACTGGCTCAAACGCTACATGACCGACGAGCACAGCATCAGTCTGATCACAATGTGTAATGGCGTCACTGAAAAGTCGTGGTCGTTCCTCTCACCCCCAGGTTTTTTGCGTGATAAGGGTCAGTTAACTGTCTGTTTGTCTTTAATACATTTTGACCTGAGTGCTCAAATCTGCATCCAGGCGTTCGTACTGGAGAATACAAACTCTTCATCGACACCCCTGAAAACCCGGCAACCGAGGCTGCAGAAAACGGAATCTATAACGAGGATATGACGGTTGCAATTGTCAACGAAGTGGAGAATAACAAATTGGCATTTAAGCATTGGAGCTGTACGGGAACTATTGGGCTGCACAAGTGGTAGTCATAGTTTCACAACAGTGATAATAGTGGCAATATACCCATTTTAACAGCTAAATGCACAACATCTATTTATTTCATTCTTTCTAATAAAAGGGGCCAGTCCCTCTTGTCTGTTCCTGAATAATCAAAAATAAGTTCTTTAACTGGCAAGCTACCCCTTGCTTGTTAGATTGTTCTGTGACCTGACGGGATGGTCGGCCCACTCTTGTGGCTAGTGTGGAGTTAAAAACGGCAGGCCGGCAACTAATTAAGCTTTCTATTGCTCTATTCTATTATGGTATTGATATCTGAATACGAATTTCACGACGAACCTTAACATATAAGTCCACCCGGCGGCACCGGCTAATGCTAACTGCAGATATATAACACTTGGCCCGTGTACAACTTCTTACGGTTACATACCGAATCTTTCTGGAAGACTCAAGGTCATACTCTACCCACGTTACTCACAATGAAAATTCCCGTCACCCTTCTCCTACTTGGAGCGGGACTCTCTGCCATCGCTGCACTGGATGTATCCGTGGCTAAAGAGGCCTATCGACTGGTCATCGAGCAGCGACAAGTTTCAGGCGATGAAAGCCGGATGCTTCGAAGCCGAACAAACAAACGGTCCTATAGCAAAAACTGGTCTGGTGGCGCTGTGACAGACAATCGTTATCAGTCGGTTACTGCCGAGGTGGTTATTCCGAATATCACTTTTCCGTACGGGTACGATCCCAAGTCAACCTACTCCGCGTCCGTTTGGGTGGGCATATCTGGATATGACGATTTCTGCGACGTTTCAGGCCCCACTGGTTTGTTACAGGGAGGGTATTACTACCTTTATGACCCGCAAGGCGACTTCGGTGTCTTCGCTTTCTACGAATGGTTTCCCGATGGGCCTGTGTTTCTAGATGACACGCAGAATATATTGACGAACATTGGCGACCGTGTGCGAATAACGGTAACGCAGATGAACAATAACACTGGCACATACACTTGGGAGAATTTATCGCAAGGCAAAAAGTAAGTACTACAAAGCCCCGCATATGTATAAGTTCGCACAAGCAATCTATTGGTACTGTGTTGTGAGCCTACATGGTTTACTTGGTTGCAAAAAACTGATACTTGGCTCCCAGATTTGTGAAGAGCCTGACTGCACCTACAAACGGCACATTATGTACCAACACTGCTGAATGGGTTGTCGAAACCTTCATGTCTGAGACTGCTCACGACTTTCTTTATCCCGATTTTGGCACGTTGGAATTTACGAATATCAAAGCTATCGCAGAGAATGGCAAGGTTGCGTCTTTGTCAGACGCCTACTATTACGACGCCGAGCCACTTCTCAATGGCAAACGTCTTACCAGTTGTTCGATTCATCCCGAGACCAGCTCTACGACTTGTAGCTGGTTAGGCTACCAGGGCGTATTCTCTGATTAACTGAGAAAATTCAAAATGCCACCAAGGCGCGCGAGTAAGAACAACGGCATACGGCACCACCTACATAGAAGCAGGCCAGCGTAATATTCCTTCTAATGAGCGCTTAACGCGGCTCAGTTAATGAAAAACAGAAAGAAAAAGGAAAAAAAAGAAGTGCAATTTTCTCTTGTGATATGTTCAAGGAGACGATAGAGACTAACTCTGTTTAGTAGAAGCTCAGGTAGGTAGCAGAGAAAGTTCAGGGAGTTATAAGCCATGGCTTTTTCTACAGGCCCTCACCTGAAACAAGTTGAAAGATTGTGAAGCCCAGGGCCCAGACATTGGAAGCCGGGCTGTCCTGCTTTCCGACGGCGATTTCAGGCGTTACACACGGCCGGTGGTAAAGGGGCGGGGAGGGGGAAGGGAATTATTGTATGCGACCTGTTTCAATCATGAGCGGTTGGTCAAAGTCAATAATAAAAATCTTATCTCTGAGTAAGTTTGAAGAAGAGAGTGAGAAGTCCGGAGTCTCTACGATGTATCTTGGTACATGTGGCTCCGGTGATTGTTCTAGTTTGTGGACAACCCTGTAGCATTCGTCAGAGACATCCCCAAGAAGCACCAGATGAAAGCCGCCGAACTCATGCAAATCCAGATTCTCATATTCACATCTGAGCTGAAATGGAGAAGTACTTGAGATCATAGCCAAAGGAACTCTGTATTAAAAAAACTGGGCGCGGCGTCGGACTCGACTCCTGATTCGGGCTCAGACGGCATCAGGGCGATGGAGGACTCGGAGTCCAAAAGTCATGGAAAGAAGGGTGAATCTCCCGGGAAGTGTGAAACCTACGCCTATTTTCGAATGTTAAAGGCAACCATTACAAGCTCTGAGGCAACGCACGCTACTTGACCTTGCTAATATCACATCAGAAAACCTTGGACCGGTCGTTGGAATGTACGGCCCCCATGTTTGCCAAGCCCCCACTCCAAAGATCGATTCGAGGGTACTCAACTATCGACAAGGGCTGTATGCTTGGCAGTACCGACCAATCTCAGAGTGAGGCCTGGGTAGTGCCACGTTCAACGCCCAGCATTACTTCTGCGTAGTCCAGCCCTGAGCACCCATTGTGAACTTAAGCCTAACGTAGATGCTCAGTTGACTGCAGAGCTTTACTGTTCAGGCTGTTCTCCTGTTTGACATGCTCTCGTAATTATTGTTGTTTATTCCACGACGCTAGGTTGCCTTTACCCGTCTCATCTAATCACACTGCCCTTAATGATGCCAGGAAACATGCGAAATCCGCCATGTAATTCAATGCAGTCGCTTCGTAATCTATTCCTCGGCCTATTCAGAATTTGCACGCTTCTATAGTACGAAGCAGCAACCACCCGACGTACAACTATAAAATAACGAAATCGCCGTCCTGCGTTGCGAACACCCCAGTCGAGCTCAAATTCCGGTCGTGTTCATCCTCGTGGAACGGCTTCCGCCCGTAAACGGCGATTCCATTCCAGTAACCGTGGAACTTTGTGTTTTTCACCTGGTCTCTGACCTGAGCACAGAAAACCATGGTTTCTAGCGTACTCCAGCCTAACACACGAGTGAAGAGCGCAAGCGACATACCCTCGATACCAGGGAACAGCGAAGCCTGCGTCCACTCGCCCATCAACCTCAACTTAGGGTCTTTGGGCCAAGGCGACACGGGAAATTTGATATTGGTGACACTGATGTCCTCAAAACCGGCCTCTTCTAGAAGGCGAGGGAACTGACAAGCGATGGTTGCGGAACGCCCAATCTTATCACAGGCCTCAGCAATCAGGCGGGTCCACTTCATCAGCGGCGATTCTTCCGTCAAAGTCCCGTCATCGCAGAGCATAGGATAGATGCTGTCGTGAAGCTCAAAATACCCGCCAGGCTCCAGGTTCGCAAAGGCCTGGGAGATAACGCCCTCCCAGTCGGCGAAACTGCCTACCATGTTTCTCGCAAATATGAAGTCAAAGGGCTCCGTCCACATCCACTCCTTCTCAAGGTCATCAACCTCAAAGATGCAATTAACCGGCACATACGAGGGTTGAATAGGGCTCAGATCTACGCCGATGACCTCCGCTTCAGGATATTCATCAGCATAGTCCATAGCCCAGATACCGGTGCCAGTGCCGATGTCAAGGACTCGTTTAGCACCGTCATTTTTAGGACAAAGGCAGAGTCTGCCGTCGAATGTCAACATCCAAAGATGGTTGACAATGTCGAGGCGTTCCTGTTCTAGCTCGTCGTTGGGTAGGACGTACTTGCCGTCGCTGAGACGGTGGTAACTGCGGCCATTCTCGCGGCGATAATCGAGAATGCTGGAGTGCCTGGACGCTCGTGATGTGTCTGGGAAGAAACCGCCCACCGAGAACTGCGCAGCCGGCACCGCTGGTTGCGCAATATGCTGGGTCTCTGTCTGGGTATCCGCCGGGGCCGCTGATTCTGTAGCCGGTTCGGTTGACGGCTGGCGTTGTGGTTGATCGACCATAGCTAAGGCTCCTGGAGCTTTGTCGTCCAATGATGGATGCGCCACCACCGTTTGTGACTGGTGCAGAGGGGAGACTAAGGCAACTCATGGCGATGGGGAACATCGAGAGGGGCCTTTCGCCGAAAGATGAGCTAGGAATCCCACCCCCCTTTTGGCCAGGAACATCCCCTGCCCTCTACGTTTTTTCATCGCCCCCAGGATCCTAGGCTCTTTACTTTGCACCGGTTTAACTGGCCACGTGATTGACTGGAGGGTACCTTCACACCGACATCGACATCGCACGCACTAAATAGAGTTGGAGTGGGGTTAGCGTGAGACCGGGAACCAGGACAGTGAGTCGGCGGCGGAACAACCTTAACACCGACCAAAAATTCCCATGGACCTGGGCCTAGGCTAACCATCGGAGGGCCTCACCACATCGAGGCTGCAGCAGCTCCAAAATCGCGACACATCCGGAACCACCTCGTTGACGAACTCGCCCTCCCATACGATCCAAACATGGTCGTCCGCATACGCCTTGCCCGCTTCGGGCGCGTCAACCAGCCCTTCTACAACATTGTCGTCTCGCAAGCCAGGTACGCTCCCCGTCATCTGATCCGATCCCAGGACCCTCCGATCACTACTACACATATTCCCATAATCACCGACGTCCCCTCCAGAGGCCCGAGATTGGCAAACGATGAAGGATAGAGACAAAAAACTAACGTAGTCGCCCCCCGGCTCGCAGAACCGCCCGCAACAGCAAGCCCATCGAGGTCATCGGCACCTACGACCCCATCCCCAAGCAAGACCCCTACGACGCCACGACTAAGCCGCACAAGGACATCCGTCTCGACTCTCTTCGCGCGCGATACTGGATCGGAGTTGGCGCGCAGCCGACGGAGACCGTGTGGAGGTTACTGTCAATGGTATGACATACCCCTTCTTCCGCCTTTCAACGATCCATATGGGATGACCTTGAGATGGGAGACGACCATGGACTACGGATCGATACGACGTGGAAGACTTGAGTCCTCAGGGCGAGCAGGATGGCGACGCAAGATTGAACACGTCACTAACATGCTCTCGTATAGGTTGGGATTCTCGAGCCAAAATACCGACCAAATGGAACCGCCAACACGGAAACAGCAGCAAAGTCCCTCAAGACCCCTCCCGCAGCCAAGGCATAATTGGAGAAAAAAACTTGAATTCTTGATGGCTTAAAGGGCAGCCGTGCGCTAGCGGCTGGGCTACGTTTTACAACATAACTCCAAAATCACGAGAAGCGTCATAGGGACGCGGCAGAGGAAATCCACTACAGGGTTACCGGTGTCAATGGAGACAGGAAGAGAAGCCAGAGGCGAGCATATGTACTATTACTGAGGAACCATTGTGGACCACTGGGAGGTTCGCATGCAAGACTGAGCCGAATGGCCAACTTTGAGGCCAAAACGGTAGATGCAGCATGATCATACATCTAGTTGATCTGCTAGAGGGCGTGTCATACGGGCTGTATACTATTAGAAGGACTGTAAAAGACCAAAATGTCACTTTATTTCGAGCTATCTTTTGAGGTTTACCAAATGCCGCAGTGACTTTCCACCGGGCTTGCTTCCTCTTGGCAGACTGTATCTGGATCAAGAGAGTTGAACGAAAGAGAAGTCAGGACAAGAAACTTGGTCAACGCCCTAGACATGCAGCCACAGCGCTGGTAGTGGGGTTATGGAAAAGAGAAGACTAAAGCCCCCGAGAACAGAGGAAAGAAAAAGCAAACCGTCCAACTCCAAAAATGCGCAACGCTTCCCGTGGGAATTTTTCAAACGTCGCAATGTCTATCCCAAGCGGCCGTGTAGTAGATGTTTCTGCATCACCACGTGCGAAACAACTCTTCCTCTAAAATATTTCCCTCTGTGTGAAGGGTAAACAAATCGCACTCAGTGAGATGCGTGGAACACGATGTTCATAATGAGGCAAACAACCATGACACAAACACCATATATGGCGAGGGCCAATGCCATTTTGCGCAGGGCGTCCTGTTCAATGTGCTCGAGATCCCACCGCCACTTGCGGTTCCATTGACGCGGGTTGGCAACAACACTGGCGACGCTGCCGAGACTGGCGATGCTAGTGACCATGGGGTCCGCATCCTCTTCGTCCGAGGGAAGGTCGACGTCGTCGTCCTCCTTGTGGAGGCGTTGCTGGTGCATGCTGTCGGGGTCGCTGATCTTGTAGTAAAAAAGACCCGGAAGTATGAAGCTGATGCTAGTTGATCCAGTGCTTCCAACATAGGCCAGAACTCTCTCAAGGCTGTGGACGGAGAGCGCGGTGACATAAGAAAGAATAAGAATAATGGAAGTAAGGATGGCGAATCTGGTCTCGCCCATGGAGGAGCTAGATCCGTGGTCGGAGCGGACAGAAGCCGAAGAGGGCAGAAGTGGGCGACCGCCAGGAGAGCTGGCGCGGGCGTTGCTGCTTGAGCTGCGGTTCGGGCGCCACTTGAGAATCGCATCAACGGATGCGCGGCAGGGGTGGACCTGCAATGGGACGGAGAAGGTGACGAGCACGACTATCGCCAGCTGGCCGATGTACGAAGCGGCGGTCGCAGAGTCTGACAAGGGGTCAGCAAAGCTCAGTACAAGGCTGGAAGTCACTCACACATCATGACAATGTTGCCCACAACCTTGTTGCCAAAGGTAAGGTAGCCGGTTATGGCAACGACGATGTAAATGGAAGCGGCACCGCCAATGCTTGAGCCTACAACGCCAATGACACTACCAGGTGAGTTATCCTTGATTTCATTCAAGATGGCAAACATCTGGCCCCACGATTAGCATTGAAACTGGGCAATGCGAACGGAACAACTTACGTTCTGATGGCAGGTGTATGCAAAGACAACCACGGGCAACGTGCTGAGGAATGCGACGGCGCTCTCAGGCTCGACGACTCTGATTTCGCTCATGTCTTTGAGACGGTCGGTAGCGAAGTGGTAGATGACCAGAATAACAAGGTACCCAATAGAGACTAGAGCGACAATGCTGGTGTACTTGAGGGAATCCAGCTTCTTGAGGAAGCTCAGAGGAATAATAACTAGCATGAAGGCAGTGATCCAGAAGTTCCGTTCGCCCAAATAAGGGTAACTAGCCACCGCACCACTGAAAAGGCCGATGAAGACCTTGGGCATCAGATCGCCAATAATGATCATGTAGGATACGCCGACACCGAAGCACTTAATCGCAATGGCAGTGTCAAAGATGATGGCGGCGTTCGGGTACGTGATTTTGGAGATGGCGAAGAAGGACGAGGTTCCTCGATCGAGGTAACGCGCGCAGCGTGACTGCAGGTAGAGGCCGAAGGCGGCCGTGATGCCGGACCAAATGATCATCAGAACACCAAGCATGCAGCCCATGTGTGATACCACCGAGGGCATTGCCAACGTTCCAGCGCCGACGACTGTAGCGATCACTCGTTAGTTTCTTGGTTGACGCCGCACTCGTGCGCAGTGTCGTGGGGGTCTCGGATCGGACGTACTGGTGTTGAGCAGGTTGATCACACTGCTCGTCATCGAGGCCTGGCCTCCCCCTTCCTTCCCGTTTCTTCGGCGTTGTCTGCTCATTTTACGACACACGTCAGCAAAGCGCTCTCCCAGGCATTGTCTTCATTGTCTTGCTCCATATCTCTGCGAGGAGGGACTGGGGGCTCAGCGTACCGTGACATCTCGCCGGAGCTTCCAGACGCAATCGAATTTGCGTTCCCATCAGTAATACTTGAGTAATTCGGCATAGTATTTCGCTCCGGGTCGTAGCAATCGATCGTCGTTCTTCGGTCGGTCGGCTGTCGTCGTTAAGGTCGTTGTCGTCGCTCGTGTGTGGTTATCGCAATCGCAGGCGCAAAAGCGGAGGCCAGATAGGAGGGACAAAAAAAAGAGTGGTAGAAGAAGCCGAACCGGATAATTAGAATGAAGTGTCCACAAGCGCAAACAAGCGTCGCAGAACACAGTCACACAAGGGTTGGTGAGAGACTTTTGCTTGTGATAGTCGAGCAGAGCCGCAGCAGAAGTGATGATATGATGTTTGATGGAGGAATGTCGTTGTGCTGAATCAGAGAAACGACGGTCTTGCTCGGCTTCGCGGCGTTTGGCGCTGTGGGTGCAAGTGCGGCTGCGGCTGCGGCTGCAGCTGCTTTGAGCGTGGTGTTTGAATCGGAATCCACACCAAGGCGGAGCAGGCGTGACGTTGGACAGGTGGCCGGCGGAGGAAGCGCGAGGCAGTTGTGACGTGATTTTGGGCGAATCTCTCGAAATCGCACAGGATGGTGGCCACTCTACCAGGACAAACCTCGCAGGTCCGTCGGGGTGCAGCAACCGAGTAATTCGATGTATGCGCGCGCGGGCGCGAGACCAGCGCAAAATGGGGTCGCCGGGCTGGAGCGCACTGGACGGACGATGGAACGCGGAGAAAGGCAAACGATAGGTGGCTAATACCGGTATCTTCGCCCGTCGATCACCAGAGGGTGTGTAGACGAGCGAACGAGTCACGACGGAGGAGGCGAGTCGGTACGTTCAAAGTATCGACAACGTCTCGGTCGCAAGTCGCAGGTCGCAGGCCTCACGCGCAAGACAGGTCACACGACAAGCGATTGACGACTGGCGTGGGTTAGGTGTCTGGTACGGATGAAAAGAAAGGGAATTCACCGGTCCCTTGGGGGGGTTGAAGGGTTCCCGCTGAATAAACGAGAAGGTTAAGGGTATTAATTATGGATTGGCCAGTTTGGCAGAGTTGTATTATCAGGGCCTGGTTTTAGAGGGCGGGGGGGTTGTTGGTCCTCGGAGAAATGCCTGCTCCTTCTGTCCAATGTCGTTGATTCCGTTACCTGAGCCGCCTTGGTTTAGGTAAAATACCGGAGCTCCCCGACTGGAACTTGACGAGAGTTTCTTCATTTTTACGTATTGCCCAGGCCACGACTAGATTGACTGGCCACGAGGGCACATTCCGAATGTCCGTCAGCCCGGCCAGCGCAGCAGACAGGGAAACCAAGTCGCCGACATCGAGTGCCAGCAAGAGCAGGGCAGCAGCTAGCAGGCCTAGCATACCCGGCAGACACTTGGTCAATCTGGGCATGGCGCAGGCACTGGGGCACGCGGACAACTTGGAACTCTCCCGTCGGCGCTGCAAGGTACCGCAGCTCATGTCAGTTTTCGAAGTTTATCTTGTCGCCTTCTCTTCCCCAAAAAATTCCATTAAAGTTAAATGAGCAATTAGGTAGACTTAAGGAGGGAAAGTGAGACAAGCAGTTCCTATGGAGGAGATGAGGGACATCCCGACAAGCCATTTTAGATTCGGCCTGGGACGGATGGAGGTGAGTGAGTCTTTATCTTATCGGCTCGGTGTCTTAGGTAACGCCCAGGGGTGGTACTTGCGTTGGATCCGTCACGAGCCACACATCACCTGGCAGTTGGAGACCAAGGGGTCTTTAATTGCTGGTAGCTTCGGCCACTAAGAGATCTCAGCCTTAGTACGCTAAACACCCGGGAAGCACATCAATCGGTCTCTGGGAATTATCGACTGTTTCCACACACTCACCGCATCATAAACTCTCAACTGCGACATCTTTCGACGGACCAGCTGCGCTAGCGACCCCGAGTCCAGACCGCACGCGTCATTGTGTTGGACACGCGGAGACATCCATTCATCTTTGATACGTCGAGGAACACATTCGGACCACGCCTCATCATCCCTTTGACACGCGACGTCACACGTGGCTCTCTAGACACCATGGACAAATCCCTCGACAGCACGAGTCTCTCGACGGTGGCACTCCTCGAATCACGGCTGCTACGCATCGAGCACCTTTTGTACGGTCCGACCGCAGCGTCGCCATCCTCCCAAACCGATTCAGCAGTCGACATGCTGGAAGACCTCGAACGCCGCTTCAACCACCTCCTGTCCCGTATTCGCGTATATGGCGAACTAATGAAGATATGTAGGTCTTCCAAGTAAATGGACACGAAGCTCGACGTGCGCAAACCATTAACCACATTGCAGATAACTCCCATCCAGCCCTCTTCCAACCACCTCTGCCCGCCGAACCACCAACCCAGCTCGCCCCAGAAGCAGTTCAAGCAACCGTCCTCGCATCAGCAGCTTCCTTCCCGGCTACAGCCTCATCGTTGACCTCGGTGAACGACTGCCCGATCCCTGAGCCGTCACAGAGCGCGGCCCTGGCCTCTCTCGTGCCCAAGATGCGCGGTATCGAAGCGACCCAGATCGCTCAAGAGGCCGAAATGGCCGAGCTCCGCGCTCGGAGCGAGGAGGTTCTCAAGAGCTGGTATCAACAGGGCGTCCTAGGCGCGTCCGAGTTCGTTGCCGACGTCGAGGGTCGAGTGGAGCGGGTTGAGCGCCGTGTGCGGAGAGCCGAGCGAGAGAAGGAAGAGGCGGCAGCCATTTGATACCCTCGGATGCGGTTCCACATTTGAATCGCGACGATCCGATCTGGATCAGCATTCACCGTCGCTTGCCGGCAGTTTCCTTCAGAACAGGGCCTTGCATACACATAACCCGTATATGATAGCCTCGGACCCGGCCACTATCGACCAGCCCATCATGCCATTCGGGCCATTTGCCGGAGTTTATGAAACAAACGGCGGCCTTGCCGGGTGAAGACCCCGGCGATTAAGAACGAACAAGAGAACAGTCACAGAGGTGACAATGACGGTGTTCCCAGCAATTATAAGAGAGTCAGGGATGGCCAAACACAGCTGTCTGGCGGGAAAAGCTCGCCTTTCGTCCTAAATACCGAGGACAAGATGAAAGGCGCTCTGGTCGTCGCACACCACTTGGCTCAACGTGAGTTCCGGCAATGACGTGTAAAAGGTTCAGATTATCCATTATCTCCCCGAAGCATGTGGATGGACGACCCCGAAAGGTCTGACGTCGGCCGCCCGAACGACGACGCAGGACAAAAAGTTTCCTCAGAGTTTGCGCATGATTGGATTAGGGTACCAATGATGCAGACATGATGGGATAGGGGGGGGAAAGTAAGATGTTGGGGCGGCTTGGGCAGCCGTACAGGATTTGCCTCTCCGCGTTTCAGAAGCAGGTTTGTCCCTGTGACAGGACCGGGGGGCAGGTTCTCACCAGGCTGTGGCTCAGTTGCCTTACTTACGGGTTCAGTCAGACTCGCGGATGAACGCAGCAAGTAGTAGACAGCATGGGTTGAACTTTGCTAGCAACCTGGCTCGTGAGCGAGCAGTGGCATGTAGTCGTCAATATGTGAGAACAACAGATGCAAATTTCCCGAGGAGGCGTGAGAACCACACTGCGAGACCAGTCGAGAGGCGGCGGTCCAGCTCTGAATGTGACGGAGGAACGGAACCGAGCGCGAGGGTGACATTGAGGGCGTTGGAATCGGAAGAATGCTGATCTGCCCAGCCGAGAAAGCTTGGCTCCCCGGACGCGGTGCCCATCGTCGACTGCAGTCGCTCAGGGGGTTTCGTCCGTGGACAGGCGGGCACGGATGACGGCCCAGCTGGTGATGGCACCAAGGGGCAGCACCAGGACCGGCCGGTTCGCCTCACCCATTGGGATGCGACAATGGTTTGGGTTGCGTCCATGTGTCGGCCTAGACGGTCCAGAACCCATTGCTGGATGGCGAACCGAGGAACCGCGCCCCATGTGGACGACGAAATAACTAAGAGACCACGGGACAACAGAGCCCCCGGGCTATCACGTCACGTCGGAAAGATGTCATTCATGGCCATGCGTCGTAGTCGCGACAGGCTCGCCGGGCAGGCTGCCACCTATCCCGGCACAGCACGTCGGTGTAAAGTCGGGGGGGGGTTTTCTTTCTTTTAATTACCCCGCGTCCAGACTGTCGGATCACTAGATGTTTCCTTGATTCAGTCAGGTCTCTCTCCCCCCCGCCGGAGCTGACGTGTCAAGCCACACACCTTCGGAGGAGAAGCCACTGAGGCATCGTGCTGTACGCGAGGGGGGAGGATTCCTGCCCGCCCTTGACATCCTGTCAACCTGTGAGCATTGAAGGAGCCTGCAAGAGCTGGAAGCGATGGTCGCCCTGCGGTGGCGCTCGGCAGCAGGAGCAGCATCACTGTCGCTCGGACTTGTTCGTCGACAACATGCAGGGGGTTGCGGGATGCTGTCAGGGGTGTTGACTGGAGGGGAGGGGGCTGCGGTGGGGAACTTGTTAAGGCGCACAGTGTGTTTGCAACGAGGGTGTTGGATTGAGTCTATCCGGGCATGGCTGGTGGGCAGGTTGTCGTCCCTATCAAGATCTTGGACGTCTGCGCTGCCGCTTCTTTCTATTGTTCCTATTGATATCCCTGGAATATTTGCTGCTTCTGCTAGAGTCTCCGTGTTTGCCAAGTCTCCTCCTCATACGGCCATCGGCGGTTCCCTCGCTATTCACATGTGCTTTGGATAGAAAAAAAAAATTAAAAAAATTTTTTAATATATAAAAAAAAAAAAAAAAAAAAAAGACGGAAGTGAGGAGCAAAGCGACGGAAGACATGGCACCAGTGCTGTCAATGACGCCGTTGCTGAATCTCAGAGCTCAAGCGCAGACTAGTAAAATGTGTCACCCGCTGTGGTCCTGCAGGCCGAACTGTTTGGATCGCATCCGGGTGGAGTCTGATCCAGTCGATCATGGCAGCATTGACCGCGGCGCGGTATCATCAGGTTCCATCCGCATCCGCATCTGTCTGTCAGTGTCAAGTCGTCACTGGGAAGGTAAGGAGGTCGAGTGAGAGACAGGGCGGACGGACGGACAGACAGACGACCATTCGGGTCGGTAACAGATACGCTCCGAGACGCCAGTTGATGGGCAGGTAGTCCAAGAGCTGGATATTGGGTGTCGGGAGAACTCTAAGTCGGTTGGCGCTGCGGTGGCCTTGGCAACAACTCTGGGTAGATGTCTACCGCTGAACCCCCATGCTTAGAGACCTGCTACATCGGGACGATACACGATGATCACCGTCCGCGCTTGCGGCGAAAACGCGCCAGCGCTGAAACATCACACAAAGAGCGACCTGTGTAGGCGGGTTTTGGTCAGAAACCCCCTGCATCAGAATGACGCTGTAGCCGCGGGACGAGCTGGTTACCTTTGCCATTCCGCGGGTCTGGTTTCGACTCGAAGCTCTTTTGCTTTTGCATGCTCTTCTTGCTTGATATCAGCATTCGCACGGGCTCGAGATGTCAATGGGAAGCGCACTTCCATCCCGCGGTGTCATGCACTGGAGGACCTGCCATGCTTGCCCCAAGCTCGCGAGGCCCCAAGTTTCCAATGACACAAGCTTCCCAGCCGTCCGCGGCGCCAGTCCTCCGTCGTCACTTCGAAGAAAGATGCCTGTTTTCTAAGGCAACTGTTCAGGCGAAAGGCCCAAGGAGAGAGAGACGGCTCGGCCGTTGGCGCCCATTGTTTCCGGTCTCCAAGCGGCTGAAACCACAGAAACCGGAACAGCTCGCCTGCCACAAGCTCGTCCGCCATTTCTTTCGTCAACCGAGTGTCGGGAACGTGGCTTTTCTTTGTTCTTCGTGACACCAACCCCACCTCGTCGCCTCGTGAGAGCCGCCGTCGTCGTTGTTACCGTGGAATCCTATCAGAATTCTGGTCGAAACCCGGTTTCTTCAAAGCCACCTCGTGAAACAGCACACACCAGCCGGGGAGGGGGGAAGAGACAAGCTTGATCGTAAGCTCGCCTCGGCCCTCCAGGATAGCCGTTGCTCCCATTGCAGACGCACAGTCCAGCGCACGTCACTGACATGCTGTTGACTCGCTGTCTGAACCCTCCCTTTTCGTCTTTCTTTCATCCCAACACCCTGGGGTCGATAGGTAATGCGTTCGTCCTTATCATGCCTGAGGGGGGGAAGTCCGAAGATCAGTGGTGACGATCGTCGACTGCTAATTCGAACGGCCGGAAGCACTGGTGGCACAGGAGGCACTGTCATGACGACCGACGCTACAGGACCTGGACCGTTTGACGATGGCAATGGGTATTTTTTCGGTTGCTCGTAGACGACGCGTCCTGGCAGAGGCGGAGAGCGACGGGATCCAAATTTGGAACGACTAAACCCTGTCGACCGCGAAATTACACGCCGTCCGGCCGGTCGTCGTCCGGGTCTCTCGGCGCTGCATGTTGGCGGCCTCGATGTCTCCATCCACCGGACCGGACTTTCGCAGCGGCTGCTGCAGGTACAGCGGGAGGGGATAAGACGTCGAGGGCAGAATCCAAACCGAGTGCGGGCAGTTCGTATATCGACCGCGGGACCGCGGCACACACACACACACACACACACACACGCACACACATACCACACATACACCACACACCATTCGGACTCTGGTGGTGTTCATGCACCCGAAGGACCCGAGACTGCTCCTGATTCAAATTCCCTGGGATCCGCTCGATTGCCTAACTGGGACTTGGTCTCTTTTCCCCATGTTCGTGTCAGGGCTAGGCAACGTCTGGAACGAGATTGATGCCTGCATACGCGGGTCATCAGAGGACGGCGATCCCAGGAAGAGCCGCCAAGTCGAGGAGTCCACGCTGTCATCAGTGGAACAGAACGCGTAGTGTAGTGTAGAAGCGACGAGGGGATCTACAACCCCCTCGACTCTCTTTGTCGACACATGGCCGGGTCTCGGCTCAGGTAAGGCGAGGCGGAGGTCCAGGACGTGGACCATCAGGGCTGAACTGAACCAAAAAAAAAAATTTGAAGTGAACGGCGTCGAGGTGGGAAAGAGGGAGTGGGTGAGTGGATACAAAGGTCAGGGGCAGGACGGCTCCCGGCCAATCATGAGAGACGGCGGGAGGTCCATCGTCCAATCCTGTTGGCGGGATGCCTTGCAGGAACTCGAGGAGCTCCAGGAGGGACGACCTGAAAAAGTCAAAAAATCTCAAACCCCCTAGCCTCGATTTCCGGTCCAAGGGGGGGAAAGGACAAAGTGTGCCAGGGCAGGGACCAACGGTTTCTGGGGGAGGTGATAGGGGTGACCGGGGGCTTTGGCGGGAGATCCTCCCACAAGAGGAGGATTGGCAGGTACCGATCTATCAGACGGCTCGTTCTGGGCAAGTACCGCCACCGCTGCCCCCTGCCGTGTGAGGTGCTCTCCACACCTATCCACTCTTGCCCTGTGTTCCTGCCGTTCCTGCTGCTGGTGTGGTGACTACTGAAATGGGGGGATGCTAAAGGCACGTACCGGGAAGATCCACCCGAGAATTGTCACCACGCGCACACAGTGCAGAGAAGGGCGCATAAACTGTGTTATGCATCAAGAGGAAAAAGAGGCAGGTTGTAGGGGAGGAGCCTCTCCGCATTGCCGTTGTCACAGTTCGGTTGGCCCAGGTCGTCTGCGTGGGTTGCGCGTATGTCTGCGTGCATCTGCAGTCTCTGCACCAGGGACAGATGTGCCTGCTGCAAAACCGCGCTGCCTGGTCGAGATCATTGGCATTGGAACCACCTGCCAGTGCATTTTGTGATTTGGGGGGGGGGGGGGGGGAAGAGGAGCCATGTATGTTATGGATTATATTGCCCGTCGGATGGCCCAAGCAGCGATATTTGGTCGAATCCATCCACCTACATGGGACAGAGAGCATTGGCGCGGTGAGACATGCCAGCTCCCCTGACCATCATCCATTGCGTCTTCTTATTTGGGGGGGGTTTTGTTTTATTTTCTTTTATTTTGCCTCTTTTTTTTCTCGCTGCATTTTCCCTTTTCCCTACCTCGTCGTCCAGCCCATCCACGCGCTTGGCCCCTCTGTCTAACCCCCGTTCCCCATCATCCTCTTCGGTCATCCCCTCGTCTCGCTTCCCACATCCAGTGTGCCTGGGTTCTGGGTCTGGGTCCCTCGGTCCACCGTCCACGTTGTGCGTCTCATCGAGTCTGGATCCCTCTCACCCTCTCGCTGCTGCCCTCACCTGCAATTCCGCAGCTTAGGTCACTCCCGGGTTATCCCAAAGAAACAGATCCCCGACCCGACCCCCAGCACAGCCTACGAACCTGCTGCAGCTGCACCCGCACCACCAGTGGCCCTTGCATCTTATCGGCGGTCCTCCTCCACCCACAGTTCCAGGTGTCGGTGCCTCTTGCGCTGTCCTCTTTTAATTCCATTCTCCCCACCCCACAGCCCATTCCTCTCATCCCTTTCAATCCCCATTCCCCGACAAAACGGCTTTTCCAGTTGCCGCCCGCTGTCGCAGAGACAGACAGACAGACAGACAGACAGCCAGAAAGACAGTAAGAGGACAGGATCGAAGGAATCGGCTCCAGCTCCAGCTCCATCGAGGGACCGACACACGCACACACGTACGTACAGCACAGGCACACGACACCAGAGCGGCGCCTCGCAAGCAAGGCAAACGCCAAACCAAGTATCCGTACGGAGCCCACACTCGCCCGGGGCACGACGGCTCCCGACTGGCAATCGCTGCAACAAATAATAATAGGGGCGGATTGGCATTTGCACATCAACACGCGATTTGGAGGGGGGTACCACGACGACACGAACCCGGCCCAGCCCACTAGTCGAGGTCCCTGACTTCTGCTTCCTCCACCCCGAGAGACGGTCCTGAGGTGCACCAACCCAGGCACCAAAAAGCCCCTCGCTCGCACTTCCACGAGCTTGACCCAATTCGAGAGCGAGCTGGCGAAGAGAACAGTGAGAGTGTGACCCAGAGACCCAGAAGCCCAGAGCTAGAAACCACGCCAGAGCGCGATATCGACGCCACACCACGCCTCTTTTTCCTCCTCGCCTGCTGCGCCTACAGCGAGTTTGGCCTGGTCTGCTTCTGCTGTGGCCCGGCGCGGTTTTTCTGCCTCGTTTTCCCACGCCGCCCGCTTCCTTTTTGGGATCTTGCTAGCCGTTGCCCTTCATTTCACGCCGTCAACCGACGACCAACGCCCGCCCGTTCTCTCTCCTCTCCCGACAGCCTTCCTTGGCTTTTTTGGCTGCCCCTACAACACCGCTGTCGTCCTTCGTCCGTCGTCCGTCGTTCGTCCGCCATCGACGCACCTCGCTGTTCCTCTCCTTCGACTCGACATCCATTCGTCGTCGTCTATTGTTGTTTTTCTTCCCGCCTTCCATCCTTTTTTTCTTCCGGTTCCTCACTCCTTCGACTTGCCGACCTGTTCTCCCTTTCTACTCCACCCTGTCGACAGTCAACCCGCTGCCGTCTTCGATTCGCTTCATCACCACGATTCCTACTCTCAACTACTCCTTTTCCTTCCCGAGAAAAGAGGCTGCCTTGCTGGACAACCCTCTGACACGATTGACTCGCTTTCGAGATCCACCGAACTCCATCCTCGCTTTCATTCCTTCCAGCCTTCCTTCGCTGCCGTTTTTGCCAGCAGCCACGACCCAAACGCATCAGGACACCACACAGCGCACACGCTACTTTCCGCGCACTGAATTGGCACAGCCATCACAACAACATCCCCCGGCACCCTCTTGTCTGTCCTTGCCGACGGCCCAACCACCACCAGTCACTCCTTTTTTCCCCAGTCCCCTGAGGAATTCCATTCCAGCCACGACAACCACCTCGCGTCATTTGGATTGCGTACCCACCGTTGGATCTCTCTCACCGTTCCATTCCGTCCGCTCTGCCGAATAATTCGCTTCGACTGCCCGGCTTTTGACGACGTCTCGAGGTCGCTCGACCCGTTTCCGCAAACCAGACTTCAATCGAGAGCGACTCTCGACACTTGCCCCCAGGCAACTAATCCTTATCCGACAAACCCCAACATCTTTCTCTATGCCATCCTACGGTTCTCTTCATTCACCATCATTGCGCAAAATGGAACAATCAAGGGTTCAGTACGGGAGGAAGGGCATTAATCTGGGGAACATTATTGGTGACCCCTTTGCCCTAGCTACGGTCTCCATCTCCATGGTATGTCAATGCCCACACAACTTGGCACCCCTCGCGCCTGCCTGATGCTGACAGTTCTCCAGCTTGCGTGGATAATCGCATTCATCAGCTCCATCATCGCGACGACACAGGTCACAAGTAACTCCGGCTCGTTTCCGCCTTTCGCATGGTGGACCGTCGTTTACATGTTCTTCGTCATCGCTGGCGTCTTCGTTGTCGTCGCCTCCGACACAGCGCAAACTTACCACGTTGCTCTCACGGGATACCTGGGTGCTGCCCTGGCCCTGAACTCGCTGACCATTCACTCCCTCATCTACTCCGCTAACGGCGCCCGCCAGGCTGCTGGTGCTGGCTTCATCCTGATGGCCATGGTTACCGTACGTCCCTCCCATGTGTAGAGGAGATTCATGAATACTGATCGCCCGTAGATTGTCTGGATCTTCTACTTCGGCTCCGCCCCGTCAGCAAAGCCGCGCGCCTACCTTGACTCCTTCGCCCTCCAGAAGGAGTCGCACAGCCGACAAATGATGTACGGCGGCGGCCGACCCGAAACCTCGACCTCGGTGCAGCCCCCGCAGATGTACACCTCGGCGCAGCTCAACGGCTTCGAGAACCCGTCCCCTGTCCAGGGTATCTCCACCACCCAGACTCGTAACTCGGGCGTGGCGCCGACCTTCAACGCCGCCCCGCCTGCCGCGAAGCCTCCCGGTCAAGACCAGGAGGTGGTGCCACCCACCGAATACCCCTACCGCGCGAAGGCCATTTACAGCTACGAGGCCAACCCCGACGATGCGAACGAGATTTCCTTCTCCAAGCACGAGATCCTGGAGGTTAGCGACGTGAGCGGGCGGTGGTGGCAGGCGCGCAAGGAGACGGGTGAGACGGGTATCGCGCCAAGCAACTACCTGATCCTGTTATGATGAGCTCATGAATTTTCATTTCGCTGTTGGAGATGGGAGCAAAAAAAGAAAGCCCATATGGGACATGGGAATGGTTTCGCGCTCACTGCTTGTTGGAGTACATTAGGGTCTCTTGTCCGGGATAAAACCGATCGCCGCCTTTCCGAGCCACGGGCGGCACCACGTATATCCGCCGAAATGGCCTCTTTTTTTTTCTTCTACCTGTCGTTCTTACTTCTACCCCCGCCCACCCCCGCGTGCAGCCCTTCTTCCTATTATTGCTGCTAGTGTATGTTGCATTGCCGCTCGAGCAAAGGGACTGTGCGTGTTTTTTTTTTTTTTATGCTTTTTTTCTCTGGGACGGTTTTCACGAGCAACGGGTCGGTCATTCGGATAGCTACGGTAGTTCGCAGGTGGGATACCCATGCATGTTGGTGTTCCCTTGCTGTTTTACAAATGGCATTGCACATATTCAAGATTCAACGCGCTTGCATGGTGATTATGAACGCGTGAGGTTTTGTGACGGGCCTCAAATATTCAGATGTCGAAGTCCAGAGATCGTATTCTTTGGGAACTTTGTGGCAACAATGCTATGAGCGGTGTAACTACTTCCCGGTCAGTTATCTGGTTTTGTCATGGCCCTCGCATTTGATTCCTCTCCCCCAGAAAACCCCCGTCACGGGAGGCCTTCCTGTCTGGAAAGAAAGTCTCCTCGGGCCATCCACTTAGGTAGGCAACGCGGCCACCCATTCGGTGATTCCGTCGTCGACAATTAGAACAGTTCCTTACAGAGGTTTTGGTATTTGAATTCACTCTTGACGTACGGAGTCGCGTTCATCAGCCGAGGCAATGTCATCGCCTTCTTCCATCGGGTATCATAATAGTCTTCCACCGCTCCATCTTCTCCCCCCTGGCTCGAGAACCAAGCCTCGACGCCAGCAATCTCGAAATCGCCTCATGCCACCGCTCTATTCTCCACGCCGGCACACGTAATCGCTCACGCCTTCTCCAGCCTCTTCCTCAGCTCCCTCTCCTTCGTCAGGACCTCCAACTCGAGCCTCTCGACACTATACTCCAGCCCCTCCCTCCTCTGCCTCACCGCCCTCGCCCGCAGCGCGCTCTCCCCGCCCAGCGCCTTCTTCTTCCCCCCGCCTCCCCCGCCGATCCCCCTCCCCTTGCCCTTCTTGGCGGCGCCGCCGTACCCGTCGTCCCCCTCCGGCTGCGCCAGCCGGCCCTGCAGCAGCTCGCAGCGCGCCTGCAGCGTCTCGATGCGCCTCTCGCGGCGGGCGATCTGCGCCTCGGCGCGGTCGAGGAGCAGCGCGATCTGCGGGCCGATCTCGTCGCGGAGGGAGGCCTCGGCGGCGGCGAGGGTCGGCTGCGGGATCAGCTCGAAGTGCCGCGTGGGGCGGAGGACGGAGGACAGCCGCGGGAAGTCGGAGACGCCGGCGTCGAGGGCCGTGACGGAGGACTGGAGGAAGTTGAGGGAGGAGCGGAGGGAGGTGACGCAGTCTGCGTAGGTGGAGGCGTTTTGGGCCATGGTTCTGGGTGACTGGTGATGTCGGCGGTGTCGGGGTTTGTGGTGGTTGGGGCGTTTCTTTGTTTACTTTGGGACAGTTTTTTTTTCTTTCTGCTTTTGGGCGATTGGCGTGCGGTCGGTCGTAGGATGGGGAGCGGCCCGCCGGTCGGGTGAGAAAGTGAACTGAGGCGAGAGAAATCTGCTCCGTTGACGATGTCGGGAGCCTCGTAGGGTGGGATTATTTGCGCGCGGCGGTGAGGTTGTGGTCTTTCGTCGATCGTGGTGTTTACGACGGAGAATGACGAGCTTTGTTTTGTGAGGTTTGGGAGCTTGGAGGCGGGGGGCACTCTTGAATGTCTTGCTCCCACGTTGTTTACGGCCCCGCTAATCAACTGAGGAACGGGCGGGTACAGGGGGAAGGGATCCAGACGCACGGGCCATTGTCGGTGACGGAAAGCCTCGGTGGGTTTCGGTGTGAGAGTAGTTATGTAAGTAGACGACAGCTCACCTTGATTTGATGTTTTGGGACGGCATGTTTGGCTGTCCTTTTTCCTCACCTGGGTTTTAGTAACCAATCAATCAGTGCAACAATTGTTTCTTTCTCATCTACTCTTGCATTGTTCATCTTCGTCGGCATGTCCGACTTCCTTTACCACCGTTGCCTCGTTGCGGGCGTTATACCTATGCCGCTCTAGATGCAGTCTGACTGGCAGCTGCAGTTAGGTAAAGTGGCCAGCCTGGTCATGGTCGAGAACCTCAACGGGTTCGCTGGAAACAAACGACAGCGGCAACGTAAGTAGTACGATGACAGTGTTAGGTTACGTCCATCATTGTCGTTGGTGGAATAATCAGCTGTCTGTTGTTTTTCTCACTCGTCTCCCCCCGTCATTTTGTCCCTGTTCGGAAACCCCGACGGAGCTGCAATATCAAAACGATGAGTTACAGGGTCTTGAAACCAGACGCCTGGTATGAATGTAAGCCCACGGCTGTGGCCACCGCAGGAAAAACGGGTGGTTAACGTGAATGCAGCCGTCCATGTCAGCCTATGCCTCGTTAGCCGCATGCTTGGCTCTATAATGCAGTGAGATTTCCCAACAGCTGGTCCGATCTGATTAGCTCTTTGAGCGTACCGTGCAGCCCACTGCAGCCCGGTGGCGTCCTTTTCTTGTTTGACGCGAAATACGATCTCCCCGAATTGGGTGGCAGTTTCCAGGTCACTGGGTTGCTTCGCAACATCAAGGGCGAGCCGGCAGCCATTTCTTGCAAGCTTGGCTCGATGTCCGTCTCGTTCTAATCTTCACAGGTCAGCCAATCGGCACGGCAGCTTCGCACTCCTTGATTGTTCAGGCAAGGCATGACGGGAGAAGGGTGGCTGCTCTTGTTGAATCGTAAGCACTGGTTTGCTTTTTAGCAACTGCGGAGCCATGGCGTGATGCTGAGTTGAAGCTCGCGCAGAGCCTCATACAACTCAATTTGTTGATGATGCGACCGGCCGTATATGCAAGTTGTATTGAGGCTGCTTACGCCAGGCCCGGACCGTGTGCCGTCATTTGAAGTTCTTAAAGGGAGTTTCGCCTCCTCTGATCACTTTTTAGAAATTTCGTAGGTGTGCTTGACGGACTTTACATCGCCTATTGTCTGAGAGGTGAAATGTCGTTTAAAGCTTCCCACATTTTCTAGTCAAGCAACCTATAGCATCTTACCTCAAAGGAACTTCCTCGTCGTCCTACACGATGTACACAGGTCATACCACCCGCTCCGAGCGCGCCTCGGCAGCCCCGAGCGTACGTTCTCATCTTTCAGCCCTCACTAGTTGCGAATGTCATCCTGATCGTTTTCAGATTACCTCTCCACCATCCGACGTAACACAAGCCAAGAATGCAGGCCCGTCGGGGTACAATTCTGCGACCGTGGCCGTTGCCATCGTCGTCGCTCTTTTACTGTTGCTGGCCGTCGCCGCTATCGCTGTTACGGAGCACCGGAAGCAAAAGGCCGCTGATGCATTGAGGGCCAGGATAATTGAGAAGAATAGCGAGGGCTTGGGACAGGGAGAGACGAGGGATTCTCTGGGGAGTTTTGATTCCACCACGGACTTGAAGGAGCTGGAGCCTGTCGCGAAGGGGCTTTCCAAAGGAATGCGGTTCGCCCTGTTCTGTAGAAATTATTAAGGGGACTTGGTGAGTGTGTCGAAAGGTTTCATTCGAAGATCCGGCGGCTTACATGTCCGTCGGCGACCGGCTGGTCTATTCGATACGCGTAATTGTGATTAAGAAACGGACATGCATGGTCCAGTTACGGACCGGTTACAGAGACTCTACTCTAGACAACCATACAATGATTTCTTTTATTGCATCGCACGTTTGCATATCCAACACACGCCAAGTTCGCAGCCCGGGCGGTTTTGCTGATTGTGCCTACGCCGAATTCTATCAGGCTGACGGAGGCGGGTTTCCAACGCCGAACCCGCATAAGCTCCGACCGCCACCGGCAACGGCTAACTCCAGAAAGACTCCACCCAACGTCCCAAAAATGCCTATGCTTCGGGCGATTTCTCAGCTCGGATCATGTCTCCCTCACATCCGGTCGTACAGGCGCGGGCATGTGCTGACGTCCTAGCTAAACGTAACCTCCGAACCCACTCGGATCTAATTACTGTTGTACCGTCCCGGCGCACCGCTCAACTAACAACGAACCCTTGTTAGTGATATTGTTACTATAGTACAGTTTACCATTCCTAGATTCGAGTTATAAATCCCCTTCCCCAGATGACCATAATTAGGCCCTTTTCGATCAACCACAGTTCATTTTCCAGTAACTGACAACTCTACACCATTCAACTCTCAGACAATAATATCTCCGCAGCAATGGCTTTCAACCTCAGCGAACCCAACCGCAAGATCCATGCTGGCGTCATTTTGACCAAGGGGTTCGTGACCGACCGTTTCTATCACCCACTTCTCGCGGAACACTGACCACCTACAGCGTTACTGAGATGCTCGACGTGGCGCCTTTTGAGTTTTTCGCATGGGTAGACAAGCGTGCTTGTGAAGTGTTGAATATACCCGAGGAGATGTGGAAAGACACACTGGACATCGAGTTGCACTGGGTCACTGAAGACGGAAAGCCAGTCAAAATGAAGAGCGCTGCCCTGATCCAGCCTACTGTAAGTCAAGCAGTGGGGCCCGAGACCACCATCGAGCGAACAATGTCAATTAACACAATGCCTAGGACTCGTTCGAGTCTTGCCCGCCTCTTGACATCGCCCTCATGGGCGCTCATGACGTCTTGTACAAGACTAGCGAAGCCGAGATTGCCTTCATCCGCAAAGTCTGGGACGAGTGCAGCGCCTTCCTCACCATCTGCGGCGGCATAGTCCCCCTCATGGAAGCAGGCGTCCTCGCGGGCAAAACGGCCACCGGTCCTCGTCCGATAATTGGTGCGATGAAGAAGAAGGTGCCCGTCGTCAACTGGGTTGAGAAGCGCTGGGCTCGCGACGGGAAGCTCTGGACCTCGAGTACGCTGCTGAACGGCACCGACATGATGCGCGCATTTGCCGAGGCCACGTGGGGCGGGAAGACTGGGATGATTGAGGCGTTCCTTGATACTGGCGGATATCCCGTGAGGGACGTGGATTTCAAGGACTTCAAGGGTTATCATTACACTGTGGAAGAACTGGATTTCTTTTAACTGATGATACAGGCCTTCCTTTTGCGGTATCTCATTCAAGAGGTCTGAAGCAAATCTCGGCCTTTGGTTTCAGACCAATGGTAGTTAGAAGGTTGTACCTTGCTTTGCCGTCGACTTGGTCTTGAAGTAACCGCTCCGATGCATCTGCAACTTAGAAATTCTCCGATCAAACTGTTTTGAGTGACAACTCCAACAGTGACCTCTTGAATTATATAGTTGTTTTTCCATGTCTCACCAAAGAGCGCTTTTCCGAAGGCTTCTTAGAGACCGACGACTTGCCATCAGCCTTCGGGCTTCACTAGCCATCAATGGTCGCTGAACAATTCTGCAATTTTTCGTTTCGCCTCATTTGGGTATAGGGATCCGAAAATTGCGTGAACACGTTTCGGAACTCTCTACCCCACTATAATGTCTCCTTTGCGACTACTTCGTTCCTGTAGAGTATACCGTATATTCACCAGGCAACATTCAATGTTTCGATGGGATAGAAACTCACCCAAATATGTTTTAGGATGACACAGAGGTCCGAAAACTTGTGCGGAGAAGAGATTGCAATCCGTGTTTCCAATATGGGCCACCCCGAACCACCTGCAATATCTGTCACTGACATCGCCCAAGCTTGTTGTGTTTGTGACTTATCCAGAGCTCCGAGTTGTGACGCTGGTAGATTCTACAAACGGCACATTATTCATTATCTCTTCGCGACAAGCCTTCGTGTAGCGGTCGAGGAAAGTCCTTGGGATAACTTAACTTAATGACAGGCTCCAGTCTGGGTGCGTGGTCATTGTGCTTGACCGTTTTTCTAAGCTAAATGAATCTGACTCACGGGTTTCTGGCTCGGGACCCTTGTTTATCTCTGACTCTGGCTTCACTCCCCCGTTTGCCAAGCCATGAAACCTTCGCAAGCACTGATTCAACTTCCCCTCCAAGGAGATATGGTATCGGATAATTTGACGTGGTGGTTTGCGGCATTGAGTTCCATGCTTTGAGCCTGGGGGCAAGCCTTCTTCTTTTAGAGGATCATGGCCGAGTTCGTTGTGGTGTCTTAATTCAAAGTTGCGGCGACAGACTCCTAGGAATCGTGTTACTTTGGTCAAATTCTGCCTTCGTCGCGCTACATTCCTTAATCACCTCAAATCTCATGTATGACTCATGCTCTCCGTAGTAATCGTGGTATTGCTCAACAAAATGAAGGAGCCAAAATAGTGCTCAGCATCATCAAATCAACACAGGCAAAAGCACATGGGGTACATCTATAGGTACTCGCTCTGTCTGTCCAAGTACCGCATATACAGCACTTGTCAAGGAAATCTTGTTTATCATGGATTGCTATGAAGACACCGCAGACTAATTTCGCTGATAAATTGATACAATGATTTTGCCTGGCAACACATAGATATATATTACACTGTACGGTGAACATGAGCAATGACTGTCAGGTGCCCGACAGCAAAGTTGGAACGTTTCCGGACTCTAACAGCGAGGTGACAATGGTGGACGGTGCCACCACTACCTTCATTTTTCCTAGCTGTATTTCCAGGTAGGGTGGTGTTCGTGGTGGCAGAGGAGGCGTGTGCTCCGCATACAACTTGTACCTGCATCAGACCATTATCAAAATGTACTGGATATTGGAATGGAGCGGCGCATTCTGCGCCCAATAGGGAAGTTTTCCATTTCTTTTATATATCTTAGCTCAGCAGGGTCTGATCAGGGGATAGATATCCCACTTATCAGTCTGATCAGCAGAATAAAAATAAACGACTCGTCTTTGTCAGCGATTTCTGGAGCATCTTGACTTACCAGGGTTTGCCTGTTCAGCCATAAATTATCTGCTGATTCCTTTCTACAGTCCACCGGATAAATGCAGGAGCTTGGGAGCCTTTACCTCACTTTGCTGCTATTCTAGGCTATCAGATGGGTTGATCAACCTGATCACCTCTGATTAGACCCTCTAAATAGCGTCAAAGTGAGGAATCTTTATTTGCTTTGGGGGTTATGGTGCTTGTGTTAACACCGCAAAGCACTACCAAGATACCCAGAACCCTTCACACTTTCAACATGGCCAAAATTCATCCAGGCCGGACGTCTTTTGTGGCATTTGGTTTGCTTTGTATTTTGGTTCCCAAGTCTCTAATTAATCTTCGGAATGAAGTGCAACAATTATAGCCAGTCGACAACGTGCAAGATCATCTTCATCTCACTGGCAAAGTATGCTTCCTCAAAGCCTAAAGCGGCCTCGTAGTCAGGGCTTATCCCCTTGAAAAAGGCGTTGCTAATGTTTTTAAGAACCTCTTCTTGCTTGAGACGCAGCCGACTTTAAAAACCTCCGCGCTACCGGCGATTGCAGAAGTAATCCAACCGCACCCCCTCTGGAATTTAAAATGTCCCTTGTCGATTGAAAATGAGCCTGAAAACCCTCAGCCGACGTCTGATATATCTTGGGGGCGGAGATAGACACGCTCTTATGTGTCGTAGAGCTCAAGCCCCTTGAGTCTCTATTGCTATACTAGAATATTCTTAGCCACCTTATCGCATGGCGTCTAAAAATCGCTCCTAGGCGTCGCAATCAACACTGTGTCCTTTGCACTATGACTGAAAGTGCACAAAGTCCAGCGAAGCTCACTAAGTCCTGCCTTGAGAAGCTGCTAAGTCTACTTGAGCCGCAGGAACGCCTTATAGGCTCGTTACTATCCATCCTCCTGCTCCCTGTCATGGTTCTTCATCTCTCGGACATTCTCTGCTACTGTCCTCGGACGCTTACTTGTACTCCCCTGGCGCCATCCTCACCTAAATCATCGTAGGCAGCGTCGTGGTGTATGTTGTCGTTCCTATCTAGGAAAGAATTTTAGGCTTAGCGAGCGTCTCGGCGATTATCCTATATCTCGCGAGACCGGCACGGCTTTGACAGAGCTAGTTTTTGTTTCCTGTAGGTTGCTGCTTCAGGATGTGGTGTTTTCGACGGCGAGACTGAGAGCCGTAGAGTCTTGGATTGCCCCGGGGGTATGGCATCATCACTGGGCGGTAAGGGTTTTTTTTTTTTTTTTGCTGCGGGAATTGAGAGGACTATCGACGGTGAGACATGAGCAGATGAAACTTGGTTCCTTGTAGTTCATTATTTAGGAACAAATGAGATGGGATATAAGCAAGTGAAAAATTGGGTCGAAGGACATTGGCCTTTCGGAGCTCATTCCTAGCTGTCCGCCATGTATCATTTATACAGGGATAGGTAAACAATCATGTTTGGTTGGTAATGCGGCACTGACCATGAAATCGGTCTACACAGACTGGGCGCTAACATGAGAAGAAAAAAGTAAAAAAGGGAGAAGTAGGGCGGTTCGACCCTCACAGTTTATGATCTCGGTGGTTCAGGATGGTGTGGTTGGTTGCACATGTTTGACAAGATGGCCCGACCCATGAGAAAGTGGTGGACAACATCTCTGCAAACGACAATCGTAGATGCTGCCTGGGTGCATTCTCCTCCACTTGATCGGCTACTATTCTCCTCAAATTGTTTTAGCACAATTAGTACGCGGAACTCCAAGCCCAAAATTGAACATCGACTTGGTAAATGTAGTCACCTGACTTCATTGTTGGAGAGCAAGGGGTGGTATAAACAACCTTGATGGCACAGTGAATTTCTTGGAGAAACAGATCGATACATGGAGTGTGTGGACTGTGTGGGTCCCTTCTCGGTGACAGCCGAGCCGGCGGCCGTTCCTGCCGTCCCGTCGCGTGGTTCGTCGCTGACCGGTACTAGTGTGCTACCTGCCAACTCCGATGCGGAGTGATGTCAGCCCGTCGCACGTCCCTTTAGCCACCCTCTTCCTGACCTGAACGGTAACACCTCAACTCCATCACTTCAACGTCACCTGTCAACCACAAACCAATTCGAATAGGACGTTACGAACGGAAATTTTGTCAACATGGCCCTGAGAGTGAGTGTCGCTGAGCACCCGAGGAGGGCAATAATGCTAACAGCTTGCCATAGACTCTTGGTGCAAAGGCGGCTGCGGCCTTGGACAAGGACCTAATGAGCACTGGCGCCTTTTCCCTTGACCAGCTGATGGAGCTTGCCGGGCTGTCTGTTTCTCAAGCCGGTATACCTGCGACCACCCAAGACGCCATCAAACATGGCAATTGACACTCGATGCAGTTTACCGTGTCCACCCGCCTAGTCAAGGCGTGAACGTTTTGGTTGCTTGCGGACCTGGCAACAACGGTAAGCCTTGGCTCCTCCCGAGAGCCACAACGTGAAGCTCACCCAACTGCAGGGGGCGACGGGTTGGTTGCCGCCCGGCATCTTCGTCACTACGGCTACAAACCAACTATTTACTATCCCAAGAGAAGCAAGAACGATTTGTACCAAGTGAGTGAGGATTTATTTGCTTTTGTCTATCTCGATCGATTCGTTCGGCGCAATAATACATGGGGAGTGCTTGCAATTACATACCATATCTATCAGCGACTCCTCGTCTTCGAGTTTTCCCCGCGTCACGCAAAAATGTTAATGCTTTTGTCTTCCTCCCACGCCATGCCATGCTATGCAAGCGCACAAGTCTATAATTCTTCTCCCAAGAAAAGAAAGCGGCAGCGTTTCGGTTCGCGCGTATCGGTTGCTGTCGTTGAAATGAACCCCTTTTGGTCTTCTCGGGGCCTGCCGTGAGTAGGGTTTTGCGCTGACCTTTCTCACCTTAGCGACTGGCGCAGCAGCTGGTGGATCTGAACGTCCCGTTCGTTGACGATTTCCCGGCGGCTCTCAAGTTGACAGACCATGTCGTGGACGCAATCTTCGGTTTGCCTCTACCACTGCTGATTTCGTGATTTTCGCGCCTAACATCGTGGTCTTAGGATTCAGTTTCTCTGGCGAAGTTCGCGAACCGTTCCCCGCGGTGATCAAGGCGCTCGAAGAAACCAAGTTGCCTGTAACTTCGATTGACGCCCCTTCGTCGTGGAACATCGAGGATGGCCCGCCCTCGTCTGGCCCTGGCAGCTCTTTCCAACCTGCAGTCCTCGTCAGCCTGACGGCACCCAAGCCGTTGGTTAAGCATTTCAAAGGACGCCACTTCATCGGCGGAAGGTATGGGCTGGAATTCCAGATGTTCCCTTTCAAGTAGGATGAAAATTTCGTTGGCTGACCTTGGGAGCAGATTCGTATCGCCGGGCATTGCTGAAAAGTACAATTTGAACATTCCGCAGTACGAAGGCATCGACCAGGTAGTGGAAGTTGACAATACCGGCCAGAAGCTATAAAGGAGTCAGTCGAAACAACAAGCTTTTTTTGTAGTATTTACCAATCTATCTCTGGGCACCTACAGTCAAGCTTTCCTCTTGCCGGAGCATCTGCCTAGATGACCGCACAGCCCCCAATACGGCTGTTTGGACAGACGGGACTCGGACATCGACCGTCAAGCATCTGCATTGGCTGGACTACAAGACCCTGCGGACAATCCAATAAGGGAGGATGGTATGCGTGACAGAATGCGACATAGACGAGGTATAGTCTTCGACAGACTGGGCAGACAGTTTTGTGCTCAATACACATGAAAGCCGAATGAAAGGGATTTTGGACCTCTCGGACAGCGTGTGAAGAGTGATGATGAGGAAGTGTGTCTAGAAGAGGGCGACATGGAAACGTTTCTTCCGGGTCGAAACAACGGAGAGAGCGGACAGTAGGCGGAGGACCACCGGGCCTGTTGGACTTGGTGTCAAACCGGCGGCCCAGGTGTGGCTGATATAAACAGCAGCTGTGGCTGCTGCCCCCCGACCTGTGAGGGTCTCATCCAATGGCGAGACGGAGTTCCAAGGGAATTGCCACACGGGGTTCCACAGGGACCCCTTGCTAGGCCGGAGCGTTTTTAACGACGGCAGAGAACGTTGCGGACGAGGGTATCGGTGGTTCTCTTTTGGTTGGTCGGTGCAGACAGGGTCGCTGGACGGGGCGGGGGGCGAACCTGGACGGCGGCGGCGGGCTCGACGGGAAGAAAAGTTTAGGGGGGAAACGGGAAGAAAGGCGACGAGGGGCAGGAGTTTGACTTGTGATGGAAGAGAAAGGGAAAGAGGGCAGAAAGGTAAATGGGACAACTAATGGGCGAGAAAGGGCCAGGGCAACAAGGCGGCGGCGGAATGGAGCGGATAAGGCGCGACGAAAGGCGAAGCAGAGTCAAATCATGCTCGACAATTTTGATTTGTCTGTCTGGGGAGATATTTTGGTGCGTCCCATATCCCATTCTTTTTTTCTTTCACAGTCAATCCCCTCCCTACATGGCGAAGATGTACTCTGTACACATGTGTCTTCCGGGCGTGGCACCCTTCTTCCCCATCTGTATCCCCAGGTCGGACCCATGTCCGGGTCAGGTAAGGTGCATGGGAAAGGGTGGAAGGGAAGGGCTGCAAAGCCACACTCAAAGGTCCCTTTGCAGAGAACCGGCGGGCCAGGGAAGAGAGAGAGAGAGCGCGCGGGCGAAAAAAGTCGAACGGGGTCGTGTCTCCAAGCCAGCATCCGAAGCAATGCTGGGCTTGCTGGGTTTCTTGGGACTTGCCGGAGCAAAAGCTCCTCGTCACCCCTGTGATAGGCCCGAGTGACAAGGCAGCGCTGATGGGGCCGCATGGAGCACTGCGTGGTCTCCGTAGCAGTGAGGTACTACCGGACGGGACCCGCTTTTCCTCTTCTCTCTCTCTTTCACTCTCGCTCGTGTGAACGTAACCCACAACGGTGAGCGTTGGCAGAGACAGACAGAGACAGAGGCGCAACACTGAGCTAAGTCACCCTCTCTTAGCCCTTTTTTTCCCTCCTAAACAACCCAGGGTAAAGTACCCCATCCAACGCAATCCTTGCCCCTCCTTCCGTTGGCGCCAGCATCAGTGTGCAAGGACATGGCAGGTAAGTGCAAAGTAAGTGCAAAGAGAAGTTAAGAGACCAAAGACCCGAAGCAAACCAAAATGGCCCAATCCGTGTCCTCGATGAGGGCAGTTCGAAGAGACTCGGGAGAGGTAGAAGGTACATGCCTCTGCATCAGCTACACTCCTCCCGTCTTATCCCATTCCCATCCATCCCGTGCATATGTACCTTACCTGACCCTTCCTTACCTTACACTTCTCACCTCTCTCATCGATGCTCGGCCATCCATGCGGTCCATGCTGACCGAACCATTCCTTGTCTGCTTTTTGGATTGCTCCATACAGTACCATCGTACATCCATCATGCTGCTGGCGAAGGCCCTTTTCCCCCGACCAACAATCCGTCTGCCCACACAAAGCGTCGTTCCTCGCCTATTTTGCTTTCCTTCCCTTTTCCCCTCTGACCCGTTGAGGCGACGGGCCGCGCCTGATACTCGGTTTCCGAGGAACGCTCCAAGAAACGCATGGCCGTCTAGGCTCGCGTCGAGGTCTGCACTGTTTGACCCGGCCGCACTATCGTTACCCGCAGCATGAGCGTGGCGGATTTTCGGGGGACACTATATCTATGAGCATCGCACTGGGGCCGATGAATGGCAGCCAGGCCGCCCGTGTGCGGGTTTCCAGTTGTCAGTTGGGGGGCCCTGCCGCTGCCACAAGCCGAACCGCCGCTCGAACCACGTCATAGACAGTTCGGGTTAGGGATGGAAGAACGGGGGTTTTACAGAAAACGGTGCCGTTACCAGGGCAGCTTTTCGATCAGAGGAAAGGCGAAAAATTCCGACGACGACACATTTCCATGGCGGCCGAACCACATGTCGCCTTAAGTGGATGATGCCCATCATTCCATCAGCTTCACCACGACGCCGCTCACAAGAAGCCACTGTTTTGTGCTTGGAATGCTCCCCCTGACGAACCCGGGACTGGGGTATGTCGACTTTGTCTGCAGAAGCAGGGACCCCGCCATGTGCCCCTCGCCGGGAACGTGAACAGAGACTCACGGACATTGAACGTGGCCGCGGCAACATATCAAACGGTACACGAAGCTTCTGGTGGCTTCGAGAAAGCGAAATGGCCAATGTCTGGTGTACCATGCTAAAGCAAGACCCTGAACGGGAACGCCCTCTTGGCCTCCCGCCAGGGAGAGGGGAGAGAGAGAGGCTAAACGACCTGGAGCGGCGAATTACCCTCGTTTGGCCCCCACCGATTTGAGGCTGATGGCCTAGCTACTGCACCTGAGGGAGCTGGCGCACAGTGGTCACTGCAGCCATGCAGCTAAAACGGACTGGTTCAGACGTGACCCGTCAAAGCCTGACGATCCCCTAAGCATGACCCTGTGTCCAGGATCGCGCTGTCTGGCAGAAAGAAGCCTTCACCCACACCACATCATCCGAGGGGGGTAAGCATACGGCTTACTGGTGAATCATGTGCTGGTGACCGCAACCAGTTGCACCATTGGCTATGCGGCACCTGCAGAAGAGACCGACGTCCTTGAGTTCCGAGGCAGTCGCTTGCGCCGAATGTGCGGAACCGTCTGGAGCTCGACAAGCCACCTCGGTTCAAATGTGTGGCATTCGTGAGGCTTTTGCTTCTCCCTTGCGCCGTCAAATACCAAGCTCGATCACGTCCTTGGGACTGGCGGGGACCGGAAGCAGCGACGGTCTGTGTGGCGGATAACGGACACTACCGACGAGATTGATTCGACAAGTCTTGGCCGTTCCCCTGCAGGGGGTCGACAAAAGCCTGGCGCATCATGATGTGAGATGGCTTGGGTTATGCTGAAACGGACGGCGAATCATGCCTGGCGAACAAGGCCGGAGGGGCTCCGGCGGTCCCAGAAGAGCGGATAGAGATTCGACATTGGGGATATCACGTTGGACGAAATGCAACCACTGACCATCAGAGCGGAGCGGCAGGCAGGCAGCACGGGGTGACTGCATGCTCGGCGTCGTGACCGTCAGACGAAACAGGCCAAATGGCCCCCAGCATTCACCCCCAGCCAGCTCGATCGTTCATGGCCCTGGAGAAATTCCTCCGCCCGCTCCTTGTTACAACCTACTCACGTCATCACAGTGGGTGCCCGAATCTCATGGCGAGGCTTCAGGTTATCCACTGTCGACGCCCAACGAGATTGAGTTTTAATCATCCCAGGTGGCCCGGTGTCGACTGCCCTCAGGCTCTGGCCGAACCCAGACCGGACCATGTCAGTGGAGAATTGACACTCGGCTCGAGTCGTGCAAAAAGCTTTTCCCCTGCGAATACCATACTCATTTTCAGGGTCTGCAACCGCAATCTGTTTTTGCGCAGCCATCGTAGCTGGCAATTGGAGACGGTTTCCCGCGGCGAACTCCGCCTACAAAGCGCGGATGGTATTTCCACTCGCCCTTGATTGCAACACCCATTTTCCTGTGCCGATGTCCACCTTGCTTGTCGGGCCGCGACAGTGCGACGATTACACGGCAATGGCCATTCCGGGTCCCGACCAGTGATGCCCGATCCGGAGTTTTTCTACCTCTACGGCAACCTCTTCATCAGCGTTGTCTTCGCCAGCGCGAAACCATATCGGGGTTTCGGTTCCCACTTTGTCAGGCCTCGGAAACTCGTGAGACGGAGCTGGCTCCGGTGCAACAGCTCATTTAACGAAAGCCCGCACGCTTTCCATTTAACAGACCCGACTGCTATTTTTGCCGTGCACGACAAAGGCCCCTGTAGGATCGGCCAGACATGGCTGCGCAGAGCCGGGTTTGTGGCTGCAGTAGACGACGATCATTTCCTCTGGAGGGAAGACAGCAAAGTCGGCGATGACTTACCGCAGCAAAATTTGATCGGTCCCATGTCGCACCTACGAATTTCCTCCTCCTGACTGCTGCTACGCATAGTTGCGTTGGTTCCCGCGGATTGACGATTTGAGGGTATTCAGACTATTCCCTAGTGGGTGCAACCGGCCCCACTTGCATTGGTTAGCCGCGAGGCGACCGGCTCAGTGACGACATGTTGTTCTTTTGACTCTCGGTAACGGCGCCAACCTTGATCAGATTCGTCGTTTGCTCGACAGCTGTTGTTTCGGAGGAAGGAGTGAGTTGGGTTGCGCCGTAGTGAAGTTTCGCGAAGATTCCAGGACGTTGGAGATCATGTGGGGCATCTCTGCGTCGACCAGGCGCGGGGTTGATGATGCTCCGAATGCGAAGCCGCCCTTTGTGGTTCAACAGTCTCAGGCAAAGCAGAATTCATGCCTGTCACAGGGGAGGGGTAAGGAGTTTGTTTCGACGACCGGCCAACGATATGCAGCGTCGTTACAAGGCCTTTCCTGCTCTCGTCCAATGTCATAACAGGACCCCGCGAGAAACTGATGACGACTGGTCTAGGCCGAGCAAATGCAACCTACTGCGTACACCGATTCCTTGTAGACTCCAACTCACTGCACTATATGTTTAAGGATCGATTGGGTTGCCACATCCATGTGTTAGGCAGGCTGGGTGGTCCAGCTGTCAGGTGATCTATCGTATAGAGTTTAAGTTGCTTACGAACTCCTATATTGAGCGGGTTTAGTCAAGGTGAGCCATGCGAACCTATCTCAGCTCTGATACCACGTCTCAATTAGTCTGCTTGTATCTTGTACTTCAATTGTACTCCCTACATCTCATGCAAGATGACGCCAGAAAGCCGTTCCGGGAGCAGCGGAACTTGAGCCTTGGTTGGTTCTCGTAAATAGCAACGTGAAAACCAGCACCACGGCACCGCGGAACCACATCGTGGACTCATAAGCCACGCCACAGCACCAGTGGCGAACTCATCACAAGATCCACGTTTTAACTTCTTCAAGATAACCTCGAGATCCTGGCTTGCAACCCGGAATCCGACAACCCAACGTCGTCCAACCGTCCCTAAGCGTCCCTGTTCTAGATCCGCGTAGAACCTTCTCGACCTCGACACCGGCCGTTCCCAAATCTCGTATACAGGCCTCGTGTCTTTCTGGCGACGGGTGTCGTGCCCTTGAGGGTTTCAAAGCCGCTTCTTTGCGTGACGAGTCTGTGGGCCGTCATCGTTGCTGTGGACGTGGTTGTTGACGTGATTGTTGACGTGGAAGTGGCCTCAGCAGGGGCGAGTGTGTCACAAGGACCGAGTTGCGCCAGGCAGAGGCCGCAGCCGCCCTGAAGACTTCGTTTCGATGTATTTCGTACTGCCGCGTCCGCGGAGGAGGCGCGGCGATGTGGAGATGCTGGTCTGGCACCGTGCTGTTTCAATGGTGTTGCAGTCGTGGCTTCTGGTGATGTGGGTTGTGCACGTCTTGAGGCCAGGGCGTGGCGGCGGTGGCAGTGAGGTTGAGTCACGTTTGGTTAGTTGCCAACGTGTTCAAGTCGTGATAGTTTGTCAACTCTGTCTGATTGGTTCGTTAAGTACTTTTCTGCCGTCGCTCAATGGCAAATGTGAGTCGCTCTTCAACATCAACGACAATAGAAGATACTGGCTTCCTGTAGCAAATTGCCATTGCTAATGTGATTGGCTTTATCTGGTGATGTGTTGAGGCAAGAACTGGTCGCGACGAGTGAATCATGCCGAACTGCCTATCAAATTTTGAGAAGGCCTGAGAGACACTACTGACTTGAACCTTCGATTGACTCACTGTATGCAAACCTGCCTCTGGTGGACATGCACATTCCACCTTCGCTATTCCTTCTGTTTGCTGTCGTCTCTTTCCTCATTTCTCAATGTCCATTTTTGCAACTGTGGCCTCCAGTATGTTCCACTGACAATCCTCTAGGAAGACAACGTCCGGACGGCGGACGTAGAATGCTCTGGATCGATGAGACTTTGATTTACTGTATTCTACCATGAACTTGATGTTTAGGTAGGATGTTGACTCACACAGTCGAGCTCATTCTAATGTACCCAAGATATCACAAACGTGTCATGAATCAAATTGTAAACATTCAACCGTGAAAAATTTGGCATGGTTTACTTGGACCAGGGGTTTGAATGTGGTCCATAGTCGGTTTGGAGAGGCTGAAAAAATAACTATCGTTCTCTTTGTTTTCCTGTCAGCTCTGAGGCCATCCAGCGCAGAATTAACAGACTGAAAATACTGTGGTCAACTGTCCGTACAGCTGAATCAACAATTTGAAGAGATGATAATCGCCATTTCGAGATGCCCACTTCGCCCGTTCGTCTAGTAGGAGCTGCGACGCTCACGTCACGAAAGGTTCCCTGATTAGCTAGATCATTCCACTGTGGAAATTGTCAGTAATCGTATCGTGCGGGATGACGGTTTGAGATCAACAGTCCAACTCACAATCTCATCAGGTTCCGTGATGTTCTGATGCCCAGTTTCGTATCGTCTCCGGGCGTTCAGTAAGCACAGCTTTGACCTCTGAACTTGGGACGACAAAGACACTACGTCTCGATACCGGACCAAACGCCCCGGTGCGCTATAACCACTAGCCTTCAGCCCTACGTTCGAGTTCGGCACACAGCCCAGCACTGCCGTGGCCTTTTCTGCCAACCGCCCAAACGGAGTCGGACCCTTGCCAGGGGAAAATTTCAGGGCATGTACCTTCGGGGCTTTTGGTCCGCCCACCGCCTCAAAAGCACAAGCGACACTATTCTGGGCGGGTATTTCTCTGCGAAGATGCCTTGCGTGTTGATGCCCGCTCCGAAGATGGAGTTGTAGACATGTGTTATCCCACAACGCTGTTTGCGCGGTTCGAGAGCCCTGTGCCTTGAATCCAGCGGTCCGTTGGTGTAATCTGTCTTGATGGACATGATCAATCGTTTGTAGACCCGCCAGCGTGTGTGAACCGCCCTCAGAGGCCTTAGGGGATTGCGGACCTTTTCCTCCGACCCCAAGAGCTTTCATTCAATGCCTCCTTCCGCGATATCCACGTCCCCTGTGCGAAGGTGCCATCTTGGGCAGCCATGAAAGAACAAGGCATAAGGAATTGGTGAGAAGTGAGATAAGACAGTTGTCGACCATTGATTGAAACTAATTCGCGCAGTAAGCCGAGCGGACTGGGTTCAGTCGGAAGGAGAAGCATATGAAGGGTTTCCAGGTACCCTCAGAGCCCCCGGTTCTCTGGAAGCCGGTTCATTTTGCGACGGCCCACATTCCGACGAAACCGCGCTTCTTGTCTCGCATAAGCTGACGAGCAGACGTTTTGCGTGGTTTACTCTTTGCAGTGACCATGCCTGGAAAAAATAGAGGATTTCTCCTACCGTCCCAGGTTTGTTGTCCAGGAAAGGAGGACAATTGCAAACCGACTGTGACTGCCTCGTCAAGGACTGCGACTTCGTGATGGTTAGCGAGCTCCGAAATCTTTTCGAAGAGGGGAAGTGGGGTTATGGGGATGAATTGCGCCGGTCGACTTCTTCGTTCTATTGACTGATCATGTAAGAGCCGTCGTGGCTTTTGTCCGAATAGCATTTTGTTCTCTTTAAACGAGGATTCTGTTGCCTACGGTGTGGCTTTGGCCTCGTAGCGACGGCGCACATCAGACGATACAGAGATGGTGCTCTGACTATTGTTAAGTGCCTCAACCCGCAATTCGAGGAGCTAGGCGGCGCCGCTCCGTTCTCTCTCATGGTTGACGGCTAAACTAAGACGAGGTTGTTGGCTTGGTAAGGCCAGAGACGATGTCGGCGAGATCTGCCTCAAACAGAACGTGCATACCGAATGAAACAGTCATGCATGGACATACACGCCGGCTTTACGCATGGCACCATCGGGTTGAAGAGCATCTCAGGAGTCCAGTACCAAAGCGTAAGACGACAATATTCTCGGATTGTCCACTAAGTGTGCGATTGCGGATGTGACAATCGAGTAATATATCAGTACGACGTCTTAAAGCCCGGGCACAAAGTTTCGGAAGTGCGTACCTCTAATTGAGTTAAAGTTTGTTGTCACGCTCGAGTTAAGAGGCTGTAGAACGCCCCGAGGAAGGTGAACTCGCAAACCTCAATGCGAAAGGTGCTTGTCGAAAGCTTGAGCTTTCTATTAGTTATTGAAACTCGACTCTTGAGCTAGACCTTGCAAGTTTGGTCTCTATTGATTGTGTTTGCCGAAATGCTCATGACATGCAAAAGTACGAAAGTAGGCGTAAAGCCATTGGGACAGTTGGAGGAAGAAGATTCTTGGCAAACTGCGTGATGTTGATAATGAGCCGAGAGAAATCCTATTTTCTCATCGTTGCCGCACGGAAAACGCCAGCAAAGTTGACAACGATGTTCTCCAGCAGCACACTTGGTATCGGGTTCTTTTGTCTTGAGTCATGATGCAAGCTCCCCTGGCGAAGCAGGTTCTGGGCCTCACAAAAACGTCATTATGAGGTGCGCCTGCTGAAAACATACATCTATAGCTTGACAAAACCCTGTTTCTACTACAAGACAGGATCATTTAGGGAAAAGGTTTATTAGGTATGCACAAAGAACCGACTCCGGCTTGTCCTATTACAGGCCGAAAGGAAGGTTGATCGGAAGCCCCCCACCGAAGGGCAGATTCACAGGTAGTCTGCCGCCATTGTTATTCCGACCGCTAAACGGGAAACCTGTATCCATAAAGGGGGTTCCGAAGTTGACATTGGACTCTCCACGTCCGTCGGTGCTCCACGACCATGAGCGTCCTCCATCACCACCGATATCAATGTTGACGTGCACGCGCCGATAGTTGCCGTCGCCATTTTGTTCCTCCTGCCGCTCGTTTCGCTGTTGATCTTGGCGCGGGGCTTGACGTCCCTGTTCCGGCCGCTCCGGTCTGGAACTCTGGCGGGGCCGACTGTAGCGGGGACGTTGCGGCTCCGGCTGCGGATCGGGGCGCCGTGGAACTTCCTCGTTAACGGAGTCGTTTCCCTCGTCTTCTTCTGGTTGTTGGTAGCGACGCCGTTGCTGCTCTGGCCGAGGTTGTGGCGGCGGCTCTCTAGGCGTCTTGATGTCCCCGTACATCCCGTATATGCTTTCCTCCCAATTCTTCCTGGTTTCGGTCTCTCTTTGTTGCCGCCGGAGCGGAGGCGATCGTGACGGGTTGGGAGGTTCTATGCTCTCTTGGCTATAGCGCGAGCTTTCTTCAGTCCTCCCGGTGCTGTATCTGGCAGTGTCACGATTGAAGTTGTTGCTATATGAACTCGTGTATGGCTGGCTTTGCTGAGGCTGGTTCTGCTGAGAGCTTTGCATTGTTTGTCGGACAAGTGCGTTGGATGGAGGGAAAGGAGACTGTCCTGGGCGGGGATTACTGGAGTTGCCCAAGCTGCCATTTGAACCTGTTTTATTGCTCATTATGATGGATTCTGAAGCGAAAAGGATTTGTGTTGGCTTGTAACTTAGATGCAAGAGCCTTGATGAGCAATGTCGAGAGGTCGACGACATCGTCACTTTTTAATTTCATGATAGAGCTTAGACCAACACGGGCAGTTGGCTTACCATGGCGCGATAATTCTGCCATGTGAGATTCACGCGTTTCAGTGTTGTTCATGGAGTCGTTGTGGGTTTGTGTTCCCCGGGAAGATGGGTTGAGACCTTACGATCTTTGTTACTGGAGATGTTTGAGATTCTCCTTGATGATTCGCAATGCCTCATCATCAGACCATGAGAGCCCCTGACCGACGCGTTGCTTTCACCCAGAAGCAGTTTTGAAATCTGTGCAGAAGGAGACCGAAAATTTCAAAATGACCTGCTTTACGACTTTGCACGGTTGTTTGATGATGTCGATTGCAAATTTAATATCTTGCCTAGGAGCTTTGATGCATCTAAAAGGACCCTTCCCATCCGTCCCATCATCGACCCATCTCAGTGTCAGGATCCCTGCAGCTGTCGCCAAACCCCAAAATCCAACCACGTTTAATATCACGGCCTTGTAAACTTTGTTTCCAGCTTACTTGACAATCCGGAAAACTTGCAAGATATACATCACGAGGGGACTACCGACTATTGACTATCTGAAAATGCTCGCCAATGTTTGTAAAATCAGTTAGACTACTCGATCATCCATACTAGCAAGCTGTCATTACGAATTCTCCTCAAGCCGCTCAGCAGTCCAAAATGCGGGACTGTAGCGAATGCAATAAGGTAAAAAATAGAGGATAGTGATGGCCAGATCGACATCATTGTTGTGTGATCAATTGATTGCCCGACCAGCGGATTCCGCAAATTCTCGGCCGGTAAGCATCAGCTGCTCCAGGCTATGGGTAGGATGACAAGCTGCGCGATGCAGAAAAGACCGGACAGGCCATGAACCGTAAGGTAGCTAAACAACGTGACATATAATATGGCGGCGGTTGCAAAATTCATGAAGCAGGAATAGCTAAGGGCGCTCGAAAAACTCAAGAATGTTGTCTGACTCAGGTTTGACTCATTTACTGGCACAAGGTCCTAGATAAGTTCAGCCCTGAAGCCAATCTGAAGCATGCGCATCGTTGGGACACCCTAAGCCTGATGCTCCACGGTGTCATAATGTTCCTCGCCGTGGTCAATTTTTCTCGGCTGGCAGAACGTCGGTAAGGCCTACAGAAGCCGCTATCGTTATGAGCCTTGCTTTCTCCTCGTGGGCTGCCGTGTCGCCAAACACCAGATCCATCTCTTCTAGGCTCTTACCACGCGTCTCGGGAACGAAGAAGTATGTCATGACGAAGGCGAGGGCGCAGAATGCGGCGAAGAAGAGGTAGGTGCCAAAGCCGATGGTTTCGAGCATGTCTGGAGTTACGAGGCCGATGATGAAATTGCACATCCAGGCCGCGCTGGTGGTGATCGCCATGGCTTTCGAGCGGTTGCCTAAGTTGAATATCTCCGACGGAAGGACCCAACCGATGGGTGCGAACGAATAGGAGAAGTTTATGTCGTAAATATAGATGAAGGCAATGCCGGCCCAGCCCGCGGACTTGTTTGACTGGAGAGAGTTGCCAAACCCTCCAATGATGGCCCCTACGATGACCAGTGAGATGCAAGTGCCGGCAGCGCCGCATAGGAGAAGAGGGCGCCGGCCAATCTTATCAATGAGGAAGAGAGCAGGGAGTGTCGACAGCGTGTTCACGATGCCGTACACGCCCGTTGCCAGAAGACTAGAGGTCTTGCCAGAGAGCCCAAGCTGGGAGAACATTGTTGGCGCGTAGTATATAATAGCGTTACAGCCCATGAATTGTTGGAAGAACATGATTCCGCACCCAATGGCCAGACGTTTGAATGCGGGCCCAGAGGACACAAGAGCGAGGTGCTGCGCCGCAAAGAGCGAAAAGCCCTTCTTGCCTGGGAATTTATCACGGTTGATGGACTCGTCGAAGAGAACTTCAGCCTTGATGCCCAAGTACTCGGCACGAAGAGATTCGCTGTCCGGGTGAACACGGCGAACCTTGGCCAACGCGGCGAGAGCTTTGTCCTCGCGGCGCATAAGGAAGAATCGCGGGGATTCGGGGAAGAACATCATGCCAATGCCCAGAACCAGAGCAGGTACAATCTGGAGGCCGAACGGGATACGCCACGAGGCATCAGATTGGCCATTGCATCCGTTAGGACCAACGTCGTAGCGAGGGTCGAACTTGGGGAGCTCTGTGGTGCCCCCTGAGTATGGGATGTCAGGGGCGCACCGAGGGCCGCCAATGTACTGGGTTCCATACTCAAGCCAGTAGCTGACAAGAATTCCAAGCGTGATGCTGAGCTGCTGCATGACAACTAGAGTGCCACGAACATGGGGCGTGGACAGCTCCGATATGTACATGGGCACAATCATTGTTAACATGCCAACTGCAAAGCCGGCGATAGCGCGACCTAGTATTGCATTAGCCATTGCAGAATATGACGTCCTAAGTTACTCCTTTACTCACCAGCAAATAGCAGTTGAATTTCACTTGCAGCTGTCTGAAAGGCAGATCCAAGAGTAAAGATGGCGACGGCCAGCAGCATGGAACCTTTTCTGCCAAGCCAGTCGGCCACCGGGCCATTGATCAGAGACCCGAACCAGGCAAACAGTAGCAGCGCTGAGACGAACCAGCCTTTGAAACTGCTGTCAGTATCAATGCGGGGGAATTTGGCGGCGAAAGACTCCATCGTCAACACGCCAGAAACGACGCCTTGGTCATAGCCAAAAAGAAAACCACCCAAACTGGCAAACTGCATTCACTCATATTAGTGAGTGCTTTTCAGTTCTGAGATATAACAACAACAGCAGAAAATACACTTACTGTGGAAAGCCCAAATATATAGGGGTTTTCGCGGAGGTAGCGCCAAACGCTCTGCTTTGGGGCCATGTCGACTGCCTCTGTCACCGCGTCTTCACCTGTCATCTTGAATGTAGAGCAGTCAGAAATAGCACTTGCTGCTTACTCAACGGATCTTTTGATCTGGGGAATATTTCACTTCCTGGGGAGGTTTCCCGGGGTATTTATATAGGTATATGAGCTCATTGGAGGTTGCGGCGAGCATGCAAGTCTGCCCCATGGGGAACCTGAACGAATGTATTCGACTGATCACACTTCAATCGTCTGGTGGATTTAGCTCCGGACGACAGTACTCCAGCCAATGAATGTTCAGGCTAGCGCCGACTTGGAGATCCATCCAAACAGGTAATAGCGGGCCGAGTTCTTGTTGTATGCCACCCTCTGCCCGCGATCATGAGTCGTTTCTCCCAGGTTTCCCCCTCTCCACTGCCGATCCTCTCCGAACGGCGCTTGGCTTTAGCCCCGCTATTCTCCGAGAACACTAAGAGGCACTTGTAACGAAAACTTTGTCATCTCCCGGACGTTGGTCGTCCGGGTCGGCAGGCTCACCATGCGATAATATACGATGCGGAGGTCCGACTGGCTGGCGCAGTGGGGTTGCCAATCCTGAATTGTGCTCAGCAGAGGAGATTCAATGTTAATACCCGTAGCTATAGAACCCATGTTCCCTAGCATTGGTAGAGCTAGCTGCTCATGTTACAATCACCGTTGAATATGCTTGTTCAGGAATGCACGATCATGAGCGAAGACTTGACAAAAACGACAGCTAAGCTACGTGAGCGCGTCAACTGTCTGCTGGCCGAGCAAAGACTAAATTGTCCCTCTCGTCGTGTCCTGATCGCAGTCGCTGGCGTGCCGGGGTCGGGCAAGTCCACCATTACGGCTGCTCTGATCGAAGACTTGAAGAGGCACGACATTGAAAACGTTGCGATCCTTCCAATGGTGCGTCAGCTGTCCTAACAATATTTTACCAGCTAACAAAATATTTACCGAAAGGACGGATTTCATCATTCGCGCGCCACGCTCTCTTCCTTTAGCGATCCGGACCTAGCCCTTCGCCGACGAGGTGCACCCTTCACCTTTGACGCTGCTGGCTTCTTGAACCTTGTGCACCAACTAAGGACGACCCCGATACCACAAAGAGAGGAGCCTCATAGTGTTATTAGAGCTCCTAGTTTCGATCACGCAGCAAAGGATCCTCTGCCAGGTGCCATAACCATATCGTCACGAACAGAGGTAGTCATAATCGAAGGCAATTACACGTTGCTCAATCAGGAGCCCTGGAGCGGCATTGCCGATCTCGTCGATGACAGGTAGTTGCTGACATGTTAACCACGTAGCATCGTAAGCTGGGGCTAACATGCGCCACAGGTGGTTTGTTGACATCTCGCTAGAGAAAGCACGAGAGCGCCTCGCAGCCCGACACTTGCAGGCCGGTATCGAAAAAACGCTCGAGTTGGCGCTCCTACGGACAAACGAAAACGATATACCCAACGGCATTCACATTCGCTCCAACCTCATCGAGCCTACCATTCGCATCTTCAACTAGAAACTACCGGCCATTCCGGGAAGACAAGAACTTATATCAAGCTATTTATATTCCCAGGTCGCCCGTTTCTGGCCAACCTAAAAAAGTAAAAAAATCATCCGTTTGCTCTATCGGCCAGGTCTGAAGATCCATCGACGAAGGGTCTAAATGAACGGTTTTTGAATCGGTAAAATAACTGGACAGAAGGATTTCGTCAAGAATGCTGGAACATCGAGTAGACAACTGGTTGTTGGAAAAGACGTGGCGAAAGATGTGGTGGACCGTTTCTAGATCCGTCTGCCACTTCGGCAAGTTTGGTGACTCGGAGTCGCCAAGCATGACAAGAACAAGCACGAGAGAGGCATGAAATAAGAAGAAACTAAAGAAAGTGTCAACCCTACGGGCCCCTAAGGCTGTGCTGTAGCGACGTAAAATAAGAGCACTTACATCGAATACCATGTGACAAGTCTGTTCATAACCCCGTGCTTTGTATAGTAATCAATCGACTCAATTGTAGCGCTGGCTGCATGAACCGCGACACTCCTACAACGTTCATCCACCGAGGTAGTATTGAGTGGGACAGCCCCTTTGCCCTTGTCGACGGCTCGTTCCAACAGAAGCTGGCGGAAAAGGATAATTTTGAGATTCCAAAACCGCCACCAGAGACGCGACCTGGTAAACAGAAATGACGACTCGACCATGGGACCATCGTAGTTCTGATGGAAATATGCCGGGAGCGACTCGGCCCATTTTGTCAGAGTAGCATCCATTGACAGCGCATTCTCTGGTGAAACACCCGAAGATGATAAAAGTCGGTTTGAAATAAAGTTGGTATGGATATGGAAGTCGCTCTGGATCTTTATGCCAGAGTATAGCGTCGGCTCATCAACTTCAGTTGGCAGCTCCATCGTCCTGCTGGTGAGGCACTATTGCAAAAGTCAGGAAGAAAAATCCAGTATTAATCCTCTGGGACAAAAGGCACCTCATCATGAATGTTAAGAACTGGTCGGACGTCCATTGCCTCCGTATCAGGGAGAAGAATTGGTCTCCCAAAGGTAGTTGACGCGCCGCTGTCAAACATATAAAACCCCCACCAGACACGTCTGCGCATCTCTCTTTGCAACCTGTTGATGCGCCAGTCCGGCAGCTCTCGGTGAAGACCCAGACTGAGAGCCATGCGGGTAGCAAGCCCAAGGAAATTTGAGCCTGTGTTCGGTTTGTTTCGCTTCTGGCTGAGGTTGCTGAGAAGAACAAGAGCCTGCACGAAAGTGAGATTTGCACTCTCAAACAACGATTCGTCTTCTCCAAAAGATAGTGCATGATGATAGAGATCATCGTCAAGTTCGCCGTGTGGGCTGTCAAGGCACCACGCTCCCAAAGCCAAGATGGTGTGGAGTAGCATTTGCCACGAGCGCCGTTGAGGACGTGGGATGACCTCGTGAAACTGAGCTCTGAATGTTGGTTCGTGAACAAACGGGTACGCGCGATGATATACTGAGAAATAGCTATCAACCAGTCGGTCTATGACCTGCCTTGAAGCAACCAGTTCTGACAGTTGCGAGGAATTGTACGTTGCGGCGAAATGTTGCTCTGCCATGCGGCGATCTTCAACAAGTGGCTTAGAATGGCCTGTCAAACGTAGGAGCGATCGTAGGAAGAAAACGCCCGCGGTCGAACCTGAATAAACGTGAGCCCAAAGATTGATTTGCGCTGGTGACACGGGAAACAATACCCAAGTATCCTGCACCTCTAGGTTCGACAGAAAGTGCTGCCATTCCATCTGCAAGGACTTCAATGTCTTCCTGCCAGTCAAATCCATCCGATTCTTCCGGTACAGCCTCAGAAATGGCACTGCGGGTTCCATTGGGTGTCGAAGCTTGAGATGCAGCAGGTTCTGGGGTCTCTCTTCTCCGGTTCTCCGTAGCCCTTGCGGCAAGAGCCTCATCGATATCGCATTTAGGGAGAAGTTCAGCAAAAAGACTCTCTACTCGAGCCAGACGACTTTCAACGCTCGTAAGGTAACTACGTCGACTGATGTCAGAGAGCAAGACTGCGAAAGGACATCAGCACTAGAAAGGGCTCACGCGCGAGTGAGAGGCGATCGCTGAACTCTCCCACTATAGTGGCATGACTTTGAGTTCCGTATGCAGACATCGCACTTCGGCTTTTCTTTTGAGCACTGCGCGGGGCATCAGTCGTTGTTCTTAAAGTCAATCAGACGTTGTCATTTCGGTGATTCACAGACTTTCAGTTTCTTGATCCGACAGTAATCGCACTGAAAGCTGTTAGTCCAGAGGGAAGGTGTGACATATTCGCGAAGGATGAATACTCATACTGCTAGGCTACTTGTGAATGTTGAGTGTGAGCTCGTTTCGACCATGCTGGATGATGTGTTGATGATAGGAGGGAAGGACTAACTTGCGGTCCAGCCTTTCTTTCCTTGACGGAGTAAGGCGGCCAACGGTGGGGTTCGTAGGCTCCTGTGGCGCCTTAGGTAAGCACGCAGATGACGGCAGGTGGCATATTTAAAGTACTGTGGCAGCGAGTATCTTGTGGGGAAAAACGTCTAAAGTGATAGGCTTCTTGGACCTTTGATAGTCATTTCTAAATGTTTTATCACTCTGTAAGATGTAAGAACAGCCTGTGGTTAAGGAAAAAGAGGTTGACACAGTGTGCCGCTTGTCTTGTCATCCGCGTGGTGAGGTAGTACGTGCATGGAGCGACGCCTAGGGACTAGTGTATGCCGCTTTGAAGAAATTGGTAAGGCAGCGAGCGTATGTTAGACAACAGTGAAAGGGTGTGAGACAAAAGTTGAGTCTTGCGTTTTTGGAAGTATGATTAGTATGTGCTGTAAGTATCTTGGTGCGGTGTCTCTATCTAACCGTGTCCTCTTTTAGTTCGCTGTTGCGATTATTGCAAAAGGAAGGACCTATTTGGTGAGAGCTAATGTGCGAACGTCGCTGAGTCAATGAATGCAAGTATTCTAGAGCAACATTGTGCAAGTGCATACATGGAGCTCCCCCGACCGTGTAAAGTCACCGAGCATCAACGTGATACGTTCGATAAGTATACAACACAGGGACCATATATCGTGCGACTGTTGAATGCTTTGAGCTGGGGTATTGCACTGAGGGAATCGATAGTTAACTTATTGGGCAGAACTCCTGGCCACAACGGTGTGTCTTGCTTTGCCCACCGAGGGGAGCTTGGCTTGCTCAAAGTCTGTGATTTCTAAGCTTGCCTTTCAGGTTTTTCGCGTTCGAGAACAATAGGACAGTCTTCGTCTCGAGGTCTTCGTGGCAGTTGAAGCGGTGCTTTCTCTCTATGGTATTGATGCCAGCCCTCTGGGTTCATAGCGGCTAAGATAGTGTCCCGACATACTGAACGCATTGCTCCTCTAACTAATCCAAAAGTCGGCGATTGGCATACTCCTAAATGTTATATACACTGCCGCCTAGCTCCTTGAAAGCAGTCTTCCGATACGAGTATGCTTATGGAAGCGGAGCAAGCCCTCGGCCAACGTCAGGAGAAGCCGAATCGTTAAGTATATATTCGCTGGGACGAGTGATAATGGCAAGGGGAACGGAAATCCGGAGCTGATACTGAAGGCAGCGAGTTCTGTTAGTGTATTTGACAGCATTGAAACACGATGAACTCGTACGCTTACACGGGATACTTCCATAAGATAGCACCGCGAGTCTGTATTCTTGCGATGACCCCGGAAAGCCCCGAAGGAGTTATGACAAAATGTGGCCTTGAGCCATTCCTGCAAACATCCAGTGCTGCCCAGAGCTGTGCATCGACAACGATGAGATCGGGACGAGTTTATAATATAGAGTTACGACAGCTCTCAATTACTTGTCTGTACTGGTCCTCCTTGTACATAGCAACGATTTTCGGGAACAACTGATAGCTATGGGCAGCGCCCTGGATACCACATGGATAACACATGTCCGACACATCCTCGAAGTTCTCGAAATACCCCTGGGTCATCGACGGCCCACCGAGGGCGTGGAAGCGGATGGGATTGAATCGACCGAAAACATCGTTAATCTGAGAGATTCGTGATTTCAGGGCAGTAAAGAAAGCGACATGTACTTGTAGCTTTTCTTCCATAAGAAGGTTGGCTGCCACGGCCAACACAATGTGCGCCTGCCTAAGCTCCGAGTTGCAAATGAAAAGCACGTCCACGGAGGGTATTGTTGCCAAATTGAGCCGTACCGAGATTTGTGGTGCGGTAAATGGAGGGAGACGTATATTGTTCTCTTTTGAGCAACCACGCTAGGCAATAGAGAAAAGCAATTGCCGTGAGTTGTCTCCTAGCTTCTGTGTTGCCTCTCACACCAGGTCGATCGGCCGCGGCAGCGACAGGCTTTGGGGCTGTGTTATTCATAGACTTATAAGCAAAGGAAAAGCTTAATTTCCATGAGCAAATCATTGGAATATTGCAAAGCTGGGATTGGTAAAGCTTTTAAGTAACATACAGGGTAATGCTATTAAGCCATGGGCCGGCATGAGCCCTGAAACAGCAAAGAATAGTTACAAACCTTCAAATAGATAAAACATAAGAAAGCTTGTCAAAATTGGCGTTTTACAATCCCGAAGCCCGATATATATGTCAGGTACAATACTTAAGCTATTATAGATAAGAGATCTTTATTCAGTGTTTGTAGATGCTAGGCAGCGACTGACAGGATCATAGAAAGGTAGCAGTTCAATTTGATGTATTGACAAGTATGCTGAAACACAGATTATGGAACTAACCGTCTAATTATTATCGGGTTCGATAGATCCGGTGTCATCTCCAGGATTGGCCGTGGAAGCCGATTTCGAGTAGGAGATCCAGTACTTTACTGCTACTCCTCTGGCGGCGGTTTCGGCACTTTCATCAAATGCCCGGATTTGTTGGTGGCGGAAATCCCCAATAACCTGTCTTTCGAAATCGCTGCTACTCTACCTGCCGTGTATTGCACAGTGGTATACGCTTTCGACTACGTTGCTCACCTGCAAAGAGGAGATAGCATCCTCATCCATACTGGGGCTGGTGGAGTCGGCCAGACCGCCATCCAGCTAGCAAAGATCAAAGGGGCCTCCGACGTATTTGTCACTGTGGGGAGTGATATCAAACGAGAACTTTTCAGGGACAAGTTTGGCATTGCAGACGACCACATCTTCTACAGCCGCGACACCAGCTTCGCTGATTACATACTCACCGCCACTGGTGGTCGAAGTGTCGACGTCGTGATGAACACCCTCGGAGGTGAACTTCTTCAACGGTCTCTTGAGTGCACCGCGCCGCTTGGAAGGTTTTTTGACAATAGTAAGGCTGATATATTGGCGGACAGCAGCTTGCCTATGTCGGTGTTTGACCACAGTATCAGTTTTGCCGCGGTAGACATGGTGGTTGTCCAGGAGACAAGCCTAGGTTTGATGAATAAGATTCTTAGGGACGTCATCAAATTGTTTAAGCTTCATCAGGACCTTGAAGTGTCAAGACCTTGACACATGTACCACCCTGGAAAATTAGAAGAGGCGATGCGTTACTTACAAAGCGGCAAGAACGTGGGCAAGGTCATTGTCAGCTACGCTGGCCAGGGCGACGAGATCAAGGTACGTCTTCCGTTTTCTGAGAGAATGCTCGTTTGACCATTTCATTGCAATTTGTGACCAATGTAACTAACATCGCATGCTCAAAGTACCGTCTCACCAAGAGACCTGCATACTACTTCAGTGAGTGTGCAACCTATGTTGTCGGTGGCGGTCTTGGGGGTCTCGGTCGCGAGATTATCCGCTGGATGCACAGTCGAGGGGCAAGGAACTTTTTGATCCTTGGCAAGTCTGGTATAACCAAGAAGTCTGGCGCAGCCAAGTTCATCCAGGAGCTGGAGGACGGCGGTGCTAAAGTGTGGGCTCCGGCCTGCGATCTCAGCGACAGGAATCTCCTTCAGAGTATTTTGAAAGAGATCACCGCCAAGTTGCCGCCAATCAATGGTTGCATTCAAGCTGCTATGGTTCTACAGGTACGTCTATACCGACACCAGGACTTTGCTTTACCTACGATGGCTCTTGTAATCTTATTAACTCGGGTTATAGGACAGCCTAGTAGAGAAAATGTCAGCGGAGACGCTGCACGAGGCTATTCGGCCCAAGGTCACGGGCTCCTGGAATCTCCACGAGCTCCTTCCCACCGACCTGGACTTCTTTGTGCTCCTCTCCTCCTTTTGTGGAATTATGGGGAACCGCGGTCAGAGCAATTACGCCGCTGGGAACACGTATCAGGATGCATTGGCTAGACACCGCGCTTCACTGGGATTGAAAGGCGTCTCCATTGACCTGGCTCTTGTCGGTGAAGCCGGTTGGGCACACGAGAATCACGATCTGGCCGCGAAGAGCTTCCGCGTTGGGCACGGGGGCATCAAGCAATCAGAATTGATGACCCTACTGGATGCGGTTTGTGATCCCTTGTACGACTGCACTTCATCGGCGTGTGGAGCAGCACAAATTGTCAACATCATCGACACTCCAGAGAGCTTGTGCCGCTTGACAAAGGAGGGCGTTCTTCCGTGAATGACGAAACCGCTGTTTAGTGGCGTTCTGCGAATAGGCGAGAACATCTGGTCAACGATACAGGGAGGTAGCGGCGGCGGTGGCGTTGGTGGTGAGGAAGAGAATGTGAACTATGTTGACCTGGTGGTCACCGCAGACTCTGCCGGGGAGGCTGGTGAGATCGTGGCTGGGGGCCTCGTGTTGAAGCTGAGCAAGCCTCTGTGGGTTGCACCGGAGAGCCTCGACGTGGCAAAAGCAGCGCATGTGCTAGGTGCAGACTCTCTCATTGCTGTGGAAGTCCGATATTGGTTTGCAAAGAAACTGGGCGTCGAGGTGGCGGTCTCTAACATTCCGAAAGACAGGAGCGTGGTGAGCCTTTGTGAGGAAATTGCTACCTTGGTCCGACAACAGAAAGACAAAAATTAAGTAGTTCTCTGTAGGAGAATCACTTACGCTAATTGACTAACATGTAACATTATCCTCCTTATAACTCCCTCTCCCGGGGCTATGGCCTCGTATTATGCATGTGGTACCTCTATTGCCAATGCTGAACGCTCATTGCCATGAGGTAGCACTCATTGCGTTATCTTATGTTCACTTGACTTGTACCGTAGTTTTTCCGTTTTGAGAACTGGAGCAACCGGACGTGGTAACACAACCGTTAACACACTTGAGACTATCCATTTCGTCGACCATTCGACGGTAATGACAGACAACCCTCGTCATCTATCTATACGCACCAAAAACTATAGAAATTCTTTTTAAAAAGTAAGAAAGTTTCATCGCCGGGCTCTTGAAAGTCACGAAGATCCCTTTCTCGGAATCAACAGCGTGTGTTGATAGTCAGAACGACATGGCCAAAAAATAAATGCATCTCGCAAACCCAAGCCCTCGGCAATGGCTTTGATTCTTGGCGATTGAGTGTTGAACCGCGAGTAAATCTGCGAGGAAATTTGCCCATTCTCTTGTCAGATGACGTTTGGGGGAAAGTGATCAAGGGTTCACCCCAGACCACCCGCCCCTGGTTCCAATCACTCTGACAGCCCCGGTATCCATACAATAAACTCTCACGCAACCCGCACTGCCCCTTTCTACATTGGTTGCGCCAACGTTCATCTTGTGGTCTCTAAATCGTGCACTCTGCGCAACTGCCTCTCGACTGGGGTTTGACTTGGTTGGGGCAGGAATTAGACCCCTCTTCGCCAGTAACATGGTCAACTGACCAACCCGCAAAAGAACAGCTGTAGAGCCCGCGGGCCCCCTTTTTACCCAACTTCAAACCTTTGTCCCCTTGCACCTAGTATCATGCGTGAATGGGCCAGAGCCTCTAAACAGTCGTCCAAATAAGCTTGCCTCGTATCACAAGGGATCGTGTATCACGACATGACCTATTCCCCAACGGCCCAGCCTGGTGCTTTGCCTGAATAAAGCCTTCTGAATGCTTCGTCCGGAGGTCACGAGGCTGCGTATGGCTCCATGAAAAGAGGCCACGCCGCGTCTCAAGTTGACTCATAGAATCCATACAGCCAAGACATCCCCATATTGGCAACAGGGGTTTCCACTTCCATTTAATATCCGAGCATACCGGATTGTGCATACCGATGTGCAACCGTGGCTTACATGCCCTCTCATCTCTCCTTGCCAGATGATACAGAGTGGACAGTTTACTCGTAACGTTTCAACATTCCCAAATCCTTTGCTATAGCATTCAAACATGGACGTCTACCAAGGAGATGGAACACGGCGTTCCCTACCCGTGGCCAAGGCTCCCAAATGCGCTTCGCCACTTTAATCCGACGAGTACCGACAGCTGAGACCAGGCCAACTAGGCTAGACTTAGGCATAGTGTAGAAGTGTCGCTACTCACGCTGCGACTGGGCCGATTCAGAACCCTCACACATTCGACGTCGTCTACATCTACCGCGAAGAGTCATCAACAGAATCCGGTGCCAACCTGCTACACACTAGGCACTTAAGATGGTTGCGTCTAAAGAATCAAGAAACTCAATCGAGGACCCATCACAGGTTGATGTGCAAAGAGCGAGGATCTCCCCACTGAAACGGACCATTCCTGTCGCTGTCAAGGATTCAAGGAGGACTTGCTCCCGGACACTAACGGCAACCCCGCACTCTGCTAGACAACTTCAAGAGAAGCGCGTTGCTACTTAGGCGACCAGACAAAGAGTGGTTATGCAAACCCGAGTTCTTGTTTAAAGCTTGGTCACTGGTGTGCACGCTTGCGCGCAACCTGTCGCTTTGATTGTGTTATTGGGCGATGTGTCGAAAATAGTGAGACAGCAGCCGTGCACGGCCAACACCACTTGGCATCTGTATCCTGTAGTCAAATTTGGAGCACCAAGGGTTCAACTCATTGAACGCAAGAAGCACTGACGCCCGGAAGCACGGCCATTGAGGGCTGGGAAAAGAGTCGGGTGGCTGATCCTTCGTTTCCAGTTGGCAGGTGACAAAACACTCTTGGTTCGGATTGGCTTGATCTCTCAGATAGCTTGTTTGCTCTACTCCTGCCGAACTGGGCCACTCGTCTTGGCGCATTGGCGCATTGGCGCATTGCGGCGGTTTGGTGGCGGCTTCCCCAGATCTGCGGTGTCTCAACGATCGAGCCAGTCATCAAGACAAAGAACGCCGACCCCCGCAAGCAGAGAAGGCGGATGGTTACGCATCGGATAGTCAACGGTCGGGATATGCAAGAGCGACTTGGGAAAATCACATCCGCATTCGAGCCAAAAAGTTGGGTCTTCCGGGGACCAAGTCCGGAGCCGGCCGTCGAGTCGAGATCAGTCCATATGAATCGGTTGTTGGCCACCAGTTTGGTTAGGGGGAACGGGTTGGTGACAAAAGAGTGACGACTACGACTTCCGAGGCTCGTTGGCGGCGTGGCCGGGCAGGGGTTGGGCTCGGGCCTAACCAGGCTTCACCTGACTACAACGCTAGAATCCGGTAGTCTGGCTCCAGCTAGCATGACCACCTATCGATGGCCAGCTTTAGCACTCGCGATGATGGGCATTTGGAATGGGAGAAGAGAAAACGATCGTGCACGACGCCGGGTGAATCAGCCAGCACCGAAAATACGGGGCGGCCTCGCCACACAGGGCCCTGCGACTCACGTGTCCCGTGGACTCGGGATGGCGTGGGGATGACGGCCTGGTCGCTGGGGTTGATGCGCTGAAGCCTGGGCACTTCGTATTGTGTCGCGGTCCCGCGCGAGAAAGAGAGGGAGAGACCGTGGACGAACCTGACGTCTGGGCCGAGACGAGACACCACCACGTGATGAACATCGCGTGAGGTCCACTGTCTTCAGCGAAGAGTTTGGATCTGGATTTTTCTTTCTTTCTTGGAGCGGTCCACCGGGGATGACAGGGGTGTTTAATTATGGCCTCTCCGCAGTGGAGAGCAAGTCTCGAAGATGCTGCAGAGAAAACCCCTTCCGAGCGGACACCAACTTTATGCCCGTGTCCGGACCCCGTGGAGTGACCGGCTGTGCGGTGACAGCCTGTTGGGTTACCGACTTGACGGATTGTACGCTTGTTCGTAAACTTGGGAAGACTCGAAACAAGAAGATGCGTCAGAGGTCAGGCGGCCGGCGAAAACGCGGTGGTTTTACCAGCTGCCCATGGGGAAGAACAAAGAGGAGAACTGGAGAGAAGCACGAGGGCGGTGGGCGAACACTGGGGAAATCGACACCAATGCCAAACTCGGCCGGAAGCCGAGACGATGGAGCGATGAAGCAGGCAAAAGCAAGGCGAAGCGCCAGTCCTGACAGGCCGCAGTCGAGATTTCGGGCATGGCTGTATGGGGCCGTCATCAAAGACGGGCCGATATCACGGCCGCGACAGGTAAGAGTAAGCACCTGGTACGGAGGCCCGACCAGGATGGCTCGGAAGGCACCCACAGGCGACAGGCGCCGGGGGAGACTCTCTGAAGACTGGGCGCTTCTTCTTGGTTACCGGGGGGGCGGGCATCGTTGGGATCCGTTAACAGCAGCCCATACTGAGTCAGGCGAACAGGTGGTACGGGGCGACCTGGTGTCGTCTGCGGATGGTGCGGCATGGGGACAGAGCGCAGAGCCCCGAAAGTCCCCGGAATCAGACGAGCAAGCGCGGATCTGGGTTATGGTTCGCGTTGATTGGATACCGGTAACAGAAAGCTGGAGATGTTGGGTTGCTTGGAGACGCCCAATTATCTTCAGGCGGTGGTGGGAGAGTGTTGAAGAGACGGCGCCTGGAGGTGCATGCGAGCCAGATCCACAACGGACAGGAACTCGGCCAATTTGCACACAAGAATGATACGTCTAGAGGGATCTGGAGGCAGTTAGCGCATCGAGTACCACCGAGCATTGTCCCATTAGGGCGCCGAGGCCGGGGGATTGGAGGGGAGATGATGGGGAATTTGGGGAAAAGCTGGACAGGATGGGGGAGACTTGGGGGAGGCGAGGGCAGAAAGTGCGGGATGAGATGAGATGGAATGGGGGTTGCAGCCATCGCATGCGGTTCGGATAGTTGAGCTTAGCGAACTGGCAGATCTAGCAGTTTCTGGCAAGGTTGAATGGCCCGAATGGCTTCGCCTTTGGTCGTCCGCTATGTAAGCGAGTCGATTCGTTTGTAGGCGTTGAAGCCCGAAGATGGGCTAGTCAAGCCAAGAAAAGACAAGCGAGAGTATTGGTGAAGTGCGACGGTGGTGGATAGGGAGGGAGGGATGGGTGAGTGAGAGAGACGGGGAAAAAAATAGAGGCTGCAGCATGCGGAAGACCACTGCTAGCTCGTCTCGGTGGCCGGCTCGTGTAGTGGGCGTCAACCGTCAAGCCCCCGGAACATGGGTCGAGTTCGGGATCTGAGCCCATACCGCCAGACATGTGTCCATCACGAACAACAAATGAACAATGAGACGGAAGTCGTCGGCTGAGAGACATGTGTTCGACCATCATGGTCTGTTATTGTCTTGACGGACGGCGGGGAGTGGAGAGAAGTTCGGTTAGGGAGCACTTGTCGCAGCAAGCACTTGGCTGCTCTGTCTGTGGCGTTCCTATCTGTGTCTCGGTCAGACGACGAAACAGCCTTCAGAGAACGAGAGCGATATCCTCGTGCCCGTCCCTCTCTCTGACTCTCTGTCCAGCCGCAGGCCGGGTGTCTGATTGTCGGCAATGCATCTGGATCGTCTACTTCACAGCGTCATGGGATTTGTCGCAGAGGCGCCAGATGTCGGAGGCAGGCCGCCTGTATCGCTGACTGGACTCACTGGAGACGTGGGAGGCTGCGAGCAAGTCAAGGCAAGACATTGCCAATTCCTTACCAAGATAGCAAGTGACTTGACAGGAGACTAGGGACAGGGGGGTGTGTGGCATGTTTTGGATTGGGGGCGCGCGGGCGAATCGGGGGAGGCCACTGGGCTAAGCAACTTCTTGCAAGGGAAGGAAAGGGAGGCGTCGGAGCCAATGAGCGCCACGCAAAAGTGGCCGGGGAAGAGAGACAGGCAGGCGCCGCGCCGCACCTCACCTCAGGCGGAGCCACGTCCCTCCTGGTTGGGTCCTGGTTTGGGGCCTGCCCTCTCGGCGCTTCTATGGCGCTTTCCCCAAGGTGAGCTCCATGGAATCCATGATTCTTTTCCTTCTCCAGCATCGCTCGCTCCAGTCTCCTCCACGCTCCACGGGGGCACTTTTTATCCCCCCCCCCCTTCTTCAATGGGTTTATGGGATCGATGGGAAAGCAGACCCCGTTACGCTTACTCCGTACTTTTGTTCCATGCCCACAAAATCCTTATTCGTGTCGGGTAAAGAATACCCCTCGGGGAAGTGGGAGCTCCACACCGTCGGCCCCCAAACGGGCAGGATCGGGATGATTAGGGACGAGAAATTTGGAAAATCTCTGGAAATTTTGTTGTTGAAATTTTTTGAAATTGGCCCTTGAGGCGATCGTGACCGACGCCTGGCAACGGTGACGATGGATGACACAGGGGTTTAGACACCGCGGAAGTGAGTGACGAGACCTGACGGCGGTCAAACCGGGCGCTTGACCAGAAGCGGGCGCATGTCATCACCCGGTCCGTCTCCCTTCCTTTTGATTGCTGCAGTGCTCCCTCCAACTCTCTCTCCGCGTCTCTCTGCCTTACCTGGCCTGCCCATGCTCGCCTCAACCCCCATCTGGCATCGTCTCCCCTTCCCTTCGGCTCCCTGCGGCGTCGAGATTAGTGCCTTGTCGCAAGACATTCCTGGACTCTGGAAAGTCTGGAGAGGAAAGCGTCTTGGTACGCAGCTTTTTCTGCATGAGCTCGGAGCCAAGCTCGGCACGTTCAGTCTTGGCGGACAGCTGGTCCCCTCCCCCGCCGCAGTTGTGCGTCAGCAAAGGTGTGATAGAATGGCGGATGGGCTGAGGTGGACGGGGTAGCGTTGACAGTGACAGTGACATGACACGCCCGTCGAGATTGCGGCGGCGGCGCGCGCTTCGTCTATTTCCTGCGCTTGTCGCCGATGCCACGCGATGCCATGCCATGCGATGCCATGCCCGTAACAACCTGTCAGGATCATCAAATGACCTCAAGCACGACCGGCCCGATACAAAAGACTCTCCCGCGTTTAGACTTTTGGGGGGGGGGAATTGGCTGTCTCCCAAGGCTTCGTTTTCGGTAAGCAGGACGTCGGCGTTTCTGTTGCGCGCGAGACCGTCCATGGCTATCATGCCAATCAACCAGAGGCGGAAATTGTTTTTTGTGCACACAATATGCGACCCGCGCTCCCAAATCGAAGATGCTGGACGAGTTGAGCTGAGACCCCGACCAATACGCCTGTACACACTACAGACTACAGGCCCCATCGTTCATCTCTTCGGACGATCCAGTCTGACAATCTCTGAACCTCTGTGTCCAACCCGACTTCCGAGCCGAGGGTTGAGACCGGACCCAGTTCAGCAGTCTTGTTGTCCAACACGAGAATTTGGTGAAGAAAAAAACCGGACACCACAGCACGACACGACACGCACACGCACCAGAAAGAAGGGGGGAAAACCGTGTCGTGTCCCGTGCCACAGCAAAGCCGGCCGAGAGCGGTCAAGGGTCTGGATCGAGTCTAGCGCCGATTCACCAGAAAAGGAGAAGAAAAAAGAAGTAAAAAGGCAACCAAGGACCCACCCCGCAAAACGCCACGCGACGGCGAGACAACGGCCAATTTTCCCCAGCTTTTTTTCCCCCTTCGTCTGCTTCTGTCAGCGAACTCGTGACCTGCGCGCGGTGGCTGCGTTCTCCAAGTCGGGCAAGCCCAGGAAAAAGGGGGGTCCCCGGGGGGCAAAGGCACTGGCTGGACTGGAGTCCCCAGTTTGTTAGTTCCCCAAGGGGGTCCCAAAAACCACGTCCGTCTCGTTGTGTTGGCGTGCTTTGCACAGGAGGTTTTCCAAATGTTTTAGCGCTCGCAGTGGCGGACGCCGCCCACTGCACGCCACTGACGAGTCAATCGGCCGTTAAACTCGTCTTCTTGTTAGCGACCTTTTTCGTTTTTCTGAATTCTTTTCTTTTCCCTTTTTCTGTTGCGGTTGTACCGTAATCCAGGCCAGGCCGTGTTCAGGCCAGATCTGGCTGGAATGGACTGGTGATCGGCTGGTGCCCACACAATCAGAGGGGTGGCAGGGTGGATCAACTGAGACTGGAGGGAACTACCATGTATTTCTCTGGTTCTGCCACTTCACGGTATGTGTCCTCGGGGACTCTTGTCTCCTTCGTGCAGTTGTGACAACCCAGAAAATAAAATAACGATAACAATAAAAATTTAACATCTCCCGTTCCGAGGTTGTTCCTTCCCGCCCGCCTAATTGCCTTAACAGTCGGTTTCCCGTCGGAGGCCCCAACTGGAACCAAAAGTCAATGAGCTCTGCTCTGCCCAATCCCCATGTTTTCCCCAAACCTTCCTGGCTGCGTATGCGACTGCCAAAGAAAGGAAGGAAAGCAACCAAAAGAATTCGACTCCTTGTCCCTCAAGGTTGCAGGAGACAAGTGCAACACCCGTAGTGACTCGTTCTACTGCCTGCCTGCCCGCCCGCCTGCCCTCAGATGAGTGAAGAGCAGGAAAGTACCCTTGCAAGACATCTGAGTCTAAGGTAGGTGGTCGAAGGAGGTACGGCATGGGAGGTACCTACCGTCTCCTGCCTTAGCGCGCCCAGTCCCTTCCCAAGCCAAGTTCCCTCGCCCTCCCTCCTTCCCCGTGGCCTGCCCGCCCCGCGGCCCCTTCCCAACTCGTCGGGAAGCCCCTACCCTCCAAGGAAAGAACCCCCCTCCCCTGCCCCCCTCCTCGGCCTCCACGCCTGCCCAAGAGCTATCGGCCCTATTAAGCATGAGCTAGCAGGTGCTCCAATATGGGGACGGCTAACCAACGGGGCTAACCCAATGGGAGCCCGTCTTGGAGGGAACTATGACCTGCAGACCCCTCGGAATGGGGAGATGAAGCACCACCCACTACTCACCTCAGTCGACTCCGTACAGTCCACACTCCACAGGCAGGACAGCAGACTGAGGACGGCGGCAGGCTCGAGAGCATTCGACCCCGTTGCGTCGGCCTGGCCATGCTCTCTCCTGCTGCTACGGATGCCTACCGCCTGACGTCCCATTTCCATTCCAGATCCAGACTTCGGATACCCCCCGGTACCTCCCACCCCGTACCTACGTACCGCGCCTCTGGCCGGTACCACCGTCACACGCCGGACGGACGAACTGATGCAGACGCAAATTGACTGGACCACTCCAACCTTGCTTTGCCCTCCCGCCTGCTCTGCTCCCAAGTGACACGAAGACTGATAAAAGGTCCTCGTCTCGCCCTCACCCTCGTCTTGTCTCCCCTTCCTCCCTCACGAGCTTCCTCGCCAATCCACTCCTCCCCTCCCGACAAGCTTCCCCTCGTCTGTTCCAAACTCCTCTCTTCGGACAACTCGCCAAGCACTCCGAGGCGGTAACACCTTCACAACTATCCTCCACAATGGAGAAAGAGACCGGCGTTACGCGCGACCCCGTCCAGGGCCTCGCCGTGACCGACGATGTCAACGCGATCGAGGCCCCCGTCACCTGGAAGGCCTACCTGATCTGCGCCTTTGCTTCCTTCGGAGGTATCTTCTTCGGTTATGATTCCGGTTACATCAACGGTGTCTTGGGCTCCAAGATCTTCATCGAGGCCGTTGAGGGCCGCGGCGCCACGGAAATCGGCGAATCCGACACCTCTCTCATCGTCTCTATCCTGTCCTGCGGTACCTTCTTCGGTGCCCTCATCGCTGGTGACTTGGCCGACATGATCGGCCGTAAGTGGACTGTCATTCTCGGCTGCCTCATCTACATGATTGGTGTCGTAATCCAGATGATTACCAACGTCAACACTGCTCTGGGCCCTATCGTCGCCGGTCGTCTCATTGCTGGTATTGGTGTGGGTTTCGAGTCTGCCGTCGTCATCTTGTACATGTCTGAGATCGTGAGTATCCCTCCCACCACCCGATGGCGGAATCATGGCTGGAAGCATTACTAACACACAAGTCACAGTCTCCCAAGAAGGTTCGTGGTGCTCTCGTCTCTGGCTACCAGTTCTGCATCACCATCGGTCTGCTCCTGGCTGCCTGCGTTGTCTACGCTACCAAGGACCGCCCCGACACTGGCTCCTACCGCATTCCCATCGCTATCCAGTTCCCCTGGGCTCTCATCCTCGGCGGTGGTCTGATGCTCTTCCCCGACTCCCCCAGATACTTCGTCAAGAAGGGCAGACTTGCCGATGCCGCCCGCTCTCTTTCCCGCCTTCGTGGCCAGCCTGAGAACTCCGAGTACATCCAGAACGAGCTTGCTGAGATTGTCGCCAACGAGGAGTACGAGCGCCAGCTTGTCCCCAACACCACCTGGTTCGGCTCCTGGGCCAACTGCTTCAAGGGCTCCCTCTTCAAGGCCAACTCCAACTTGCGCAAGACCATCCTTGGTACCTCGCTCCAGATGATGCAGCAGTGGACCGGTGTCAACTTCATCTTCTACTACTCGACCCCCTTCCTCCAGTCTACTGGCGCCATTGACAACACCTTCTTGATCTCCCTCGTCTTCACCCTCGTCAACGTCTGCTCCACCCCTCTGTCCTTCTGGACCGTCGAGAGATTTGGTCGCCGCACCATCCTCCTTTGGGGTGCTACTGGCATGTTGATTTGCCAGTTCCTCGTCGCCATCATCGGTGTCACTGTTGGTTTCAACCACACTCACCCCGACCCTGCCGACGCTACCAAGAGCATTGCCAACAACATTCCTGCCGTCAACGCCCAGATCGCCTTCATCGCTATCTTCATCTTCTGGTTCGCTTCCACTTGGGGTCCTGGTGCTTGGGTTCTCATCGGTGAGATCTTCCCTCTGCCCATGCGCTCCCGTGGTGTTGCCCTCTCCACCGCCTCCAACTGGCTCTGGAACACCATCATTGCCGTCATCACCCCTTACATGGTTGGTTCCAACCGCGGCAACCTCAAGTCCTCCGTTTTCTTCGTCTGGGGCGGTCTCTGCTCCTGTGCCCTGCTCTACACCTACTTCCTGGTTCCCGAGACCAAGGGCCTGTCCCTGGAGCAGGTTGACAAGATGATGGAGGAGACTGTTCCCCGTACCTCGGCCAAGTGGAAGCCCCATGAAACCTTTGCCTCCCAGGTCGCCCGCAACGGCGTCTTGGATAAGGTTACCGTCGACAATGTCGAGCGCCGCGCTTCCAACGTCTAAGCCGACGTCTCTCAATTGTCCATTTTCCATCCTTGTCTATAGTATATTACCCGTCAGACCGGGTGAACAGCCTGGAGGCACACCTGAAGTCGAGTCCGTTTTTGGGCATCACTTGAATTGTAATGCGAAATGTTGATGTGGAATGTTGCATGGCGTGGGGGGGAATTCACAAAGTCGTCACAATTGGTGACCAGTTCGATACCTATCTACCTAACCCTTACGGATACTGATAATACAAACAAACAAATGCTGAAAGTAAATAAGAAATCGTACATGACCTGGAACTCGGCTCATTTCCGTGATCAAAATTGGATGGGGGGTCCCCGGTGAAAAACTTGGAAAAAATGCCCAATGCTGATACCCAAGTCGGGGGAATGCGGACCGAGGTTGACAGGTCTCATTAATCATGTAACCACCCCCGTCTGGGTACCATCTCCGGCACCATGCCGGCTCGCGATGCCGGCAGATCGTGCGGTCTTGACCCGATCCAGTAAGCGAGCGGGCGGGTCGGATCAGCCTTGGGATCTCTTGGCTGCAGCATCTAGGGCAGAGGAGGCTTTTTTCTTTTTTTTCTCTCTTTTTTTCAGATCGGCTTACTATGTGCAGATTTCAACATCCGACGGATAGATATGCATGACCCTTCGTTGTGGACTCGATATCTAGCCAGTTTACCAATAGTGTGGAAGAGGCTCTTATTTTGACAGAGAGTTGGGAAGGAAGGGGGACACCTTGGTATGTCCTCATCTGTCTGGACACTGAAAAGGTTGAAGCTTTTTACACCTCATTCAACTCGCAAATGGCATTGCTGAAATTTCGTGGAGAAGTCAACAATTTCAAAGGCCTCGGGAGATTATTGTGTAAACAGAGTTTCAGTTGGTAAGTTTTTGCTAACCAAATGCGCCAAGCTGTACAAAGCAAACTAACACCGTCCCACCTGATTTCGTGCACTGTCGAACGCATTTGATCCATTCCAGTTGCTAGGCCTGAAGGGTTTGCACCATTGTAACCTATTGGATGGAGGATGCGCGTTGTGAGGGCTGCTAGTAAGGGCATTGAAGAGTACGGAACGGTCTTCACAACATGTGACCTATTATTGCTGAGATCCCACCACTTCATGTTGTTGTCGATTCCAAGTATAAGAGGCACATACAGGTATGCCAGAAACAGTAAACAGGATAAATAGGACCAGGTACAACAAGTAAAACAAGTGGAGAAACAACTGTGAAAAATTTATGGAACTACCGGTGCTTCAAAGACTGATGCTGTGCCGAGCCTGTCTCATGTCGTTTGGATACTTACATGCATAGACCGGACTTGGGCTTTTCGATTTCAAGACAGACCCTAGAGTGTCAAATTTTCTATAATCATTGTATTTAAAGAACCAACGTAAGGGATATAGCATACACGTAGTTCTTCCACTCTGCTCCTCGTTGCTGATGTGTTGTTTTGTTTAATGGTCCATTGATGACGACTTTGGTCTCCTTGCTAGGTTGCAAGAGCTGCCCATGTGAAACTTGGAAGTGGCATTTGACTGTCAGTGCATGCTGGTGTCTTTCGCGTTTTGGGATGTCGAGCGAACAACTCAGTCTCTCTACTTCACGGGAAACCACCCTCTTACCGCCTACCCAGGGTCGTGCGATATAATGACAACTCATACTGCTACTCAAGATCAGGCTTCCTGTACTTGCTTCTGGTTTATTCATAGTCAATGAGCTGGTCATTGATTGAACAGAGGAAGAAGTAACAGAAAATCCGAGCCTGCGTTTCTTTCGGAAATATTCACCTTTCTGGTTTGAGACGACTAAGGCACTAATAATCATCATCTTCAAAACACTTTGCCGGCTTGAGCAGGTGTCTTCTACTTGAAGATCTATGACTTGATATCCCCACTATCAAGTAAATAAAAGCCTGCTCTTTCCTCCAAGAGCTTTGATTTGTTCGGTGCAATTCAAGTGAAAGACGACGCGCCGTACTTGATGCCCTTAACCTAGTCGCAACTTTAGTTCACACTTTGCTGACTCTGTTCTCACCACCATGCTTTATCCTAATCAGTGCCTTGTTCAGGTATGATCACAACATGTCACATGGACTTGGATTATCAATCATCCTGACTATTGAGGTCCGGGTTTCGTTCTTTCTTTTTCCTCTTCTCTCTGGTTCATTGTAATTAGAGTTCCGGCAGTGAAGTTTCCATTCTTGCTGTTTACAATAGACATACCCCTAAGACGGCGTAGCCGATGTGGCTGAAAGCCCCGTTTCTGAGAAGGTTTCTCAGAATGCTGTGCCGCCGGCGGTGAACAATATGTTTTGTCCTGCTGTTGTGCTTGCTCGAATGGGAACAGCCGAAACTTTATTAGAGTGATGTTCCATGCCAGGGCCACCGGTCGCCTATAACAGTGTAGTCAACTCGACAAAAACAAACTTTAATTTGGTTATTCCGCCACAAGGCAGGCATAGTCGCTGGCCAATGCCGTATCAATCAATTCCTCAATTTGATATTGTTGGTTGTGGACTCCTCCTTGGGCCCAAGTTTAGGCGGTGATTATTTCAGGGGCTTTCTAATTGGCTTTAAGTAGTTGTGCCACTTTCCCTTATTCCCTAAACCAATTAACTACACACATCGTTTCTCGGCTTCTTAGTTCTACTACCTGGGATTTTCTTCTCCCGGTCTCGATTCCGACCATTGCAACCCATTCACTCCAAAAACTCGATTGAATCGTCTGCCCCTTAGCCGCTTTTTCTGATCCGAATCTAGCTCAGATTGCCTCCCACCCCCAACAAGAACTCACGCCACGATGCGCCTTAAACTCGGCTCCTGCATGTACCTCGCCCTTCTAGCGGGCGCAACAGATGCCGCCCAGCTAGAAGATCCGGAACACCCCTACATCCCCCCGGGCCCCACCGACCGACGCTCACCGTGTCCGGCCCTCAACATCCTCGCCAACCACGGCTACATCGCCCGCTCCGGCGCCTTCGTCACGGGCGAGAGCGCCACCGTCGCGCAGATGCAGGCCTTCAACTTCTCGCGCGCCGTGGCCGCTGGGCCCGTCCCCGCCGCGCTGAAATACGCCACCACGGGCGTCAACGGGACGTTCCACCTCGACGACCTCGCGCGGAAACCGCTCGACCACGATGGCAGCCTGAGCAGGAGCGACCTCGCGCTGGGGGATAACCTGCGGTTCAACAGGACCATCTGGGATAGTTTCGTCGCGAGGCTGCCGGATGAGTACGTCACGTGGAAACAGGCCGCCGAGGCGGGGGCGGCGAGGTTGGAGGACGCGAGGAGGGAGAATCCGGCGTTCGAGCTGGATGCGGCGGGCGTTGCCGCGACGTTTGAGCAGATGAGCGGGGTGCTGGCGGCGTTTGGGGCCAGTGTCGAGGACGGCAGGGCGAGGAGGGACTGGATTAATGCGAGCTTTGTGCAGGAGAGGCTGCCGTGGGCTCTGGGGTGGAGGACGCCGGAGAAAGTGCTTGAGGCAGCGAATTTTGGTCCCATGGCTAAGGCTTTGAGGGAGTACGCGCCTGGGGGTGTTTGAGGGTTGCGGTCATGCTTTCGTTGTCATGGTTGAGTACATCTGTTTGTGTAGAAGCAGTAGGCTCATGTACTCTCTGAGCCTCCTGGGGGCAAAGAAAGACATAATCAAACGATGCCGCCTCTTAACGATACTGCAGTGTCAAATTCTCTTGCCTGGCATGTGGCGTTTCCATCCCACTTTGAGGATTCTTACACAGATTTGGTTCGAAGTGGGTCAAGCACTTGCTTTATTCTCAGTCTGTATTCGCCTTCCATAGTCATCAAAAATTATCCAGACAGTAATTTCGACTCGCCCGTCTGCTGCACGTCAGCCAACGAACTTGTTGGATTGAAGCGATTCTTGTCTTCCATTCAATTGAATGTCATGCTCTTAAATTATGTAATGATTTCAACCAACGGTCACCAACGGTCACCAACAATCAATCAAGTATACTAGACATTGTGAAAGAGCTATGATAACATGCTAGCATCAAAGAACAGGCTGCTATTGGACTGTGAGTTCAACTACCCAAGCGCTGTACTCGTTAACTTGGCCTAAGAATTAAAGACATTTGCAACATCTAGGCTTTTGGCCGTTAAGTTGTACTAAATAAAAGACCTCCATATCCAACGTTTGCAAAAACTTGGGGGATGGGTCTCTAGGGGGAGGTCAGGGGGCTATTCAGCACGTGAAGGACGATCAATACAGCAACGTGCCCTCCTCAACCGTGTCCAAGCGAGTCGTAAATGGAACAGCATGGCATGAAAGGATATCAATGGTGTCAGTGGCTGCCACACGGAAATCGTGGGTGATTAGTGTCAGCAGAGACCACTCTCGTCATTGGGACGCGAATGATTTAATGGAGTTTGGTAGAGAGCTCCATCTATCGACGTATCTCAAATTGCCTTGATGTTATCAAGTCATTGGTGTAGGAGCAGTAGACAAATGGACGGATCTTGAGTTCTTGATTGTATTTGTTGGTTCACAAGATAAAATGGTGGTTTTTAGCTACAGGAGGAAAAATCATTTAGCAGATGACGACAAGGAGAGGCAGCTAGATTAGTTACTGCATCGGTAAACCCTGGAGTAAAAACAATACATACAAGTTAGGTTGCTATATTAGAGCCTTCCTGTATGTTATCAATATCTTCAAAGCCTCGGTGTGACAAAGCGAGCACAGAGGCCGTAGATATGTGTGGTGCGCCTGCCTTTGGTAGTTAGAATCGAGGCATCCACGTACCTACTGGAAATCCTTTTTCTTTCGTCGTGCGCTGAGCCACACCGAGACCCAACATGCGACTCCCAAATATTATATTTTGTTCAATTCTAGTGACCTGTATGTTCCTGGCCAGGCAGAGAAGGAGAGCAAGTAACCAGTTTTCTCATGTTAGCGAACGATAAAGTGTCGATAACCTCAAACATTTTGCCGATGTAAAAAAATGCGGGCGATGACGCTTCCAGGTCTTTGGAAATCCCTTTGGTTGATGAACTTTATGCAACAACAGTTCGTGCAATGCGTCTTCAAGGACTGCGTGAGGAACATAGACGGCAAAGGGTACAGGAAGTGGGTTTCTGGTAGCTATCTTACAGTCTCCAGTTGGCAGTCTAGTTGTGACAATTGGTACAACAGCCAAAAGATACATAAATGAACTGGAATTTCATAGTCACAAAAAGCATCTGATCGAGAATAGAAACCTGCATGTCTTGAATATACTCCAAAGAAGTAACATAGTGAAGTAGATGGTAATGCACATGCTACAGAAACAGTTTGGAGGCTTCTCAAAGTGGCCCCCTCGCTGTATCCGTGATTTTCCGCCTCCTACTTTCCTCAACTTTGATAGCAAGTGCGGCGGCGGAACCTTGTACTTCGTTGCAAGTTCCAGAGCCGTGGCATACCCTGAATACTCACCCGCCGCGATGTCGGTGCGGGCGCCATGGTCAAGCAGCTCTTCAGCCTTCTCGTAATCTCCGTTCATTACCGGTAGTTGTAGTGGTTATGGGCAAACAGGCGAGCGTTAATGTCTGCACCGTTGTCCAGCAGATATTGTAGCACTTCCATAGACTCCGAGCTGTTACGGCGTTTACTTTCGGGACCGAGACCTACAAATGGCACGGCAAGGTCCAACCGGCCATCCGCTGCGTGCAACATTTTGATTATCTCCAATGGCGCAAACGTGATGGCGCGTAGCCAGGGAATCCAGCCGTATTTTGCTTCGGCATTGGGGTCCGCGCCATGTGCTAGGTACCACTCCACAAACTCCTTATCATCTAGTACAAATCTGTCAAATGTGTAAGTCGAAGGCCCGATAAACGTGTAAAACAACGGTTTCCCAATGGTGGAAAGAGGGGGGAGACGAACGCTAAAGGTGGAGGATCGGCGGCACTGTTTGTGTGGCTGATATCCCACCCGTGGTCGAGGAACACCTGCCAAATAGGCGGACCGCACCTAGACTGACTGGCTTCTATCTGGGCCAGCCTACTAAATTTCATGCCCTCATCAAGTAGATAGGACACAATCGGGGCTTGGTGCTGTCGAATCGCGAAATAAAGTATAGGTTCTAGAGAACCTATTGGGTACTGTTCTGGACCGGGAGGTGGCATGGCATCTGGCCCCATTGCCTTCCACTTTCTGATGAGTCTATTAACCTCTTCAAGCTGGCCTTGGACACAAGCGTCGCATAAATTTGGTATCAACGGACCGTCTGGGCGGTAGAAGTTTATAATTTCTGGTACTTCCAGGGCATCCGGTCACTGCCTGATTCATTCACTATGATTGTGTTCGCCGCAAAATTGAACTTGAGCGGCGACTATCTATTCGTATTCGGCCTGACGGCTTTTGTTCCTTCCGGCCCTTACGATCCTTCAGTTATAAACTATTCGCCTTGTCAAAGAGTGGACGTAACTGTATTCGGAGGTTCTGATCATGCCTCAGAGTTAGCGAGCAGTCAATTCTGTAATTGGCCAGTAGCTTGCACCGTCACCGCTTGCGTTTACAGCTACAGCTCTACCGGCGACTTAAAGCAAAACGGCTGCATCTCCTTGTGCACTCCGCCGTGCCTCGACTGATTTTGACATTTGAAAGACTTGGACGAACAGTATATATAAAATGTTTTCAATCTTCATTCTTATTACCTGATTCCAAATAGGTTAAGACAAAATCAGAAAACAAAACAAGTCAACTAAGGAAACCTCATTTCAACGTTCACATACACGCCAACATCATTTTTTGACTTGCTCAACAAGTGGAAAACTTGCGTATTCTGCACACAGTCTCACACATCGCTTATAGCTAAAATGCAGCTCATGAAGTCCATTTCCCTCCTCGGCCTTGTTGCAGTCCAGTCGCTGGCAGAACCCATTCGCATTCCCAGGTGAGCATCGTCGCTTCTTATTCAAGGTGGAGCTGGGCGACTGACAACCTCAGTTACAGAACCGAAAAGAACTCAGCTCTATAGAGCTATCTTGAAGCTCGCGATGGACTTAACGAAAAGAGAGTACCCGCCTCTGATTGGGTTCCGTCGCCAGACTGCCTGATGGTTGAGATGGGCCAGAAAGACTCTGTGGGCCGTGGAGCGGCAATCAGTAAGGAAGCCCCGTTTCGCCCCGTTCCCTAACTCCCACGGAAACACTCTTCTCCCGTACCTTAGCGCTGTCCGCCTACTTTTTATTATAGCAATATTGTGAGTCGATTGCTCATTATCCAATGTTGCAGAAACCGACGGCCTTGACACTTGCATTGCTGTGGTAGTCATAAACAGAGATGCCCAGGAGGATGACAATGACAGGTTCCTTGCGCATGTCTCGTCCGGTTCCTGGGAGTCACAACTGAATGGACTTTACGAAGCTATGGACCTTTCCAACCCACGGGTTATGATTATTGTGCCCAATCCTAAAGACAGCATTGCGCCTGGAGCTCAGGACCAGTGGAACAAGGATGTGATTCAGCATGTCGTCAACCAGTGGAGAGGCTATAACCCTTTGTCCTACGTCCGGGACGGAAGCCGCCTCCGGGAAGATGGTGGGTCACGACTGTGGATTGAAGGAAACAACGTTGTTCATTGGGGTGTTACCGGACAAGTTATTCAGCCTCGCAGTTAAACAAGTTTTGCACAAGCTTGGCGGGATGCAGAGGCGCAGAATTGGGGCGATGGGCCTTTTAAGGTAGTCTAGCCGTTGTGATACATGCTTCACTGGCTCAAAAATGGTATACAAGAGATGATTAGTCTGATTCTTTGTTTTCTTCTCTTTCTATGTCTTGTATTTAGTGCTGTTTGGAGGGGGAGTGGTGGTTCAGTTGTCTTTTTTGTTTTTTTGCTGCAGACACATTACCTTCTCTTCTTTTACACGGTTTTCACGGTGGCCCAAGTACTAGTACACTCGTTTAAATTGCCTGTTCTTTCTTTTAAGTTCGAACACATTGCTTAAAGACTTGAATTATTAGTTTTGTATGTCTTCTATTAAGGATCCTGCAGATTCTTTCCTAAAACTTTCTTACGCCCTCCTGAACGCAAACAATATTACTAATTTTGTCCTATTTGTGGCATGGTTACCAAACCTTGGAGTAACTAGGTAACTTATCCGTATACTTCAAAAGCAATGGGCAAAATTATTTGCAATCAAGCGTTTCGTATTCTGTAGCTCAACTTCCGTACTTGGTATTTCGGTCAATGTTCACACATATGGCCCCTCATCGATCCTATCTTATGATGCGTCACCCACGGCATTGTTGAGATAGTCATATGAACTCCTGATAGTATATTAGTTAACTCTCTATGCTTAAATTTCTGACTATTACCTTAGAACAGTTCTTGCTATCTCCAGATAGCAAGAGACTCGATTGCTAAGGATGATACATTCCAATGAACACTGTAAGAAAGGGAACATCTTTATTTCGTCTAATCTAATTCAACACCTCGCCCTCGAATCCTTCTGCCCACAACCTTATCCAAACTTTCTGCTCTCTTCTGGAAACAACCAAGACTAGCCAATAATGCTGCTGCAGAAAGTCCCATCATTATCTTATATTTTGCGTTGAATCCATACCCAAAGCTTCCAATAATTATGGCAGCTTCTTCGGGAGTGAATGATGATAGCGCTGCCGCTGATTGTTGCAAAGCCCTAAGCTTCTCGGGGGCCAGCACGCCGCCCAAAAAAATGTCCAACTGAGCGTTTAGAATGGCTTGAGATGCTGCTACCACGATAACGCCACCTATGACTCTGATCTGAGTGATTGCACTGATGGTTACATCTACCTCACAGTTAAGTCGAACAGCAACTGTATCTGCTGTTCAGTGTTTCCACTTACCCACATCATCATCATTCCTGACTTCCATTTGGGCAACAATTACAAGGCAGCTTAGCGAGAGACCAAACCCGAGACCTAGGAGGACTTGAAACCCGTACTGCGCTTGAGGTAATTCTCTGGAAGTTATGGGTAGGGATGTCATCAAACCGAGTCCAATTACTTGGAGACCCAGAGACATAGCCATACCATCCATATTAAGCCAAAGCCGCCATCCATACTGGAGATCCAAAGTTGCCAGTTGAATCCCTCCATGCTCGAGAGCTTCTTTTCGGACGGTTCCGTCATGCAACTCCGTGAACGACGACAATATTTCCACTTGCGAGCCATATCATGAGTTGGGAACTTCTTCGACATAGAAGTCTTCTAGTCGGAAATCGTCGCTTGTGCCTAGGCGACTGTCCAGTTCTCTTCCCCAAACGACGATGCTGTCCTCCAGAGTTTGGTCCATGAAACCTAGCGAATTTGCATGAGCGCGCACGATGCTCGTATTCAATGGCGGCGAAATTGTTCAACCCAATAATAATGCACTGGAAGCCAGGAACATCCCATGAATTCACGGAGGGCTCATTCTATATCTTCGCATCTTACATGAGTGATTCTGTTCAGAAATCCCCTTGTCCTTGGCGTGAGCCGTTTCCGCGTAGTTAGCATAATGTACCATGCCAACTTCCTGCGTAACTGTTTACACTAGCCCGCGAGTTGCGTTACGCGTACGGCGAACGCCGGAAACCCTAGGTTGTAAAATACTCTCCGTAGGCACAAAGGTCTCCCAGAACCCGATTGCGAGAGGACTTTTGGAGACAATTGCGCCAAGATCATCCTTTACTTGTTGGTCGGGAAACTTCAGTCCGGGTTGCTTGTTCGCACTCGCATCCGCCTCGAGGCCCTGCTACCCCCTGCATCCAGCCAGCAAAGCTCGACATGGGCATAGGCCAATAAAAACTAGCCATCACTCCAACGGCGGCGACTTCGCTCATATGTGCGTTCGCGGCAACCAATTTAAAAGCGGTTGTGATCATCGCTGGTTAGGTGAGGCGGTGTTAGTGGGCCCGGCCATCATGCAAAATCCGCCCGTTCTTTGTGTTGGGGGGTATATAATTCTACTTGAAGGGAACGTGAAGTAAGCAGAACAAAATCCTGTTACTCCTTCGGATAGTTCTTTTGCAAATTAGCACAAAGAAAATCGAGACTTGACTATCAGATACTCTCTTTTTTCTTTTTCTTTTTGAAGCCTTGCTGTTTCGACTCACTGAGCAGATTCATCAGTTTTTCCGTCAACGACATCAAGCCACCTCTAAGACCCCATTACTACATCTCACCCAATCATCGCCAACATGTCAACCGATTTACTCCTTGGCGTACCTCCAAACGTAAAAGTTTTCGGACCAGGCGCTAACTGCACACTCGACATCTGTCCGGTTGAAGTGAGTGTTTACGGCTATAGACCAGATCTTGCTGCGGACATCTCGTTCCTTTCCTTGTACCTGATATCTGCCACTATCCACCTTTATCTCGGTATTCGATGGAAAATATAGTTCTTCATGGGATGTATGGTATTTGGAGCCATGAACGCCGTCTTAGGTTATGCAGGTCGTATTGTCATGTATTACAACCCATTCAATTTTGCGGCTTTCATGGTCCAAATCAGTAAGCGCACTCTTAACTCCAAGTTTTTTCACCTAAACGCAACATTGGCTGACTACGAGCTATCGATCAGTCTGTATTACCAGCGGCCCAGTCTATTATTCGGCGGCTATCTATATTACACTTGCCGCAGCGTACGCAAAACCCACTTCAATCCAACCATCAGAATTGCCACGTAGAGGTCAAAAGCCGAGAACTCGTCATCGAAAGCTTTAGTATCAAGAAACTTACTAATTCTCCCCTCACAGGATCAAGTATTTTTCACCCTCCTTGTCACGCTTCCACCCAAACCTCTTTTACGGGATTTTCATCCCATGCGACGTCGTCTGTCCCATCTTCCAAGCAGTCGGCGGAGCTTTGTCCAAAGCGTCAGCCGGCACTAGTGAAATTGGTGTTGATATGGCGCTGGTCGGTCTCAGTTTACAGGTTATCGTAATGGTGGCATTCTGCGCTTTTTCGCAGACTATCTCATCCGTTATTCCCGAGCGGGCTCTACCGAGAGGTTCGACATTAGATGCAAACTTTTCTTTGGCTTCATGGCGCTAGCCATTATCCTCATCTTGGTGCGTTGCTCATACCGCCTAGTGAAGCTACGCAATGGTTATCGGGGCGACCTGATCCGCGACGAGCCAATCTTCATTGCTTTGGAGGGAGTGTAAGCTATTATCCATGGTTGAATTGAACCATTGACAAGAGAGCTGACATGTTGCAGTATGGTGCTTTCTGCCGTCCTCTGCTTAATGATTTCCCATCCGGGATTTGTGTTCAAAAACAATGCCAAGGAGGACGATACAGAGTCGACTACGCGTGGCTATGAGGAGCACGAGAGCCCTTCCATCATCAGCTCCAGAATCTGAGCCAGCGCTCCATAATGAGGCCTGTTTAGGAGACGGTTTTCCATCAATGGGATGCATTAAGCGCCGCGCAGGTCTGGTTTCCTCGGAAGAAGGAGTTTGTTAGCTGAAGAGGAGCAACCAAGGAGATACAGTTTTTAATTCTGAAGATAAGATTCTTTTAGTTACTGGAACCAATGTTGAGGTACTTCTATCTGCGTGTGAGTAACTTGACGTGTTTTTGACACGGGACGCACGTGCTTCCGATTGGCCATTTACTGACCAACATCAAATATCAACCGATATCACATCTTCTGCGTGATTTGCGAACCGTTTTGCCAACTGTATGTCTTCATCTATTCTCGTTGCTGCAGTGCACTACCAATTTAGGGCCCAATCTCGATTTCGGGTGCACTTCTTGGCACGGCTGACCAAAGTCCCCGTTGGTTTTGTTGGATGCCTGCGTCTTCTCCTGCCCCATCGCAGCCAGTTTATGCTGAGCTAAGATAGGTTGCCATATCATAGACAGAGAGATACAGCTTTCCACCATGCATCATCGATCATTTTCTTCTGGGGTAACGGGAGCCTACTTCCAGATTCCTTCTCAAGGAAACCAGCAAGAGACCATGGGGGCCGCTCAAGGGGCGGGACTAACCTTACTAGTATTTAGGGCCGACTGTAACAGTAGGGTTACAGTTGACATGCAGGTGCAAGGAACCAAGCTGCCTGCGCCGCCCCAAGGGTGTTGTGCCGAGAGTCTGAAAGGCTGATTTTTGCTGTTGGCTCGGCGAAATGCGCATCGCATGACATTGTCAATGGGCTCGATATCCATCTTGACTGCTCGTTCAAAATAGCTCTGGTGGAGAAGCGATTCCCAGGCAACAAACACATCTAACATAACCCAACCTGTCTTCTTGGCCCCCCCCCCCCCCCTCCGGATTCAGAGCAGTGGAGTCGGTTCAAGCCACCCCCAATCTACGTCACAAAAACCCCCATAAACCTCAAGTTATTCATTTCTTGTCGGCCTTGTGTGATACCTGGCTACTCATCTGCTTGTTAGGCTACGTATAATATCTAAGTATTATCCCTTAGTTCTGGCCTTTACAAGATCCCGGTTACCTTGATGCGAGATTATACTGCCACAACTGGGCCTGAACAATGGAGACAGTTCTCAGAAACGCGTGTGACGCTTGTCACAAGCTTAAGACCAAGTGCCCGTCAGAGGGCGCCTTTGATTGTGCAAATTGTCGCCGTAAGGGCCAGATTTGCTAATTCAGTCCGTGAGTATATCCCTGACATAGCAAAGCGCCCAGCAGCTACTACAATAGCATTGCGCCCTTAACCTCACTCTCGTGGCAGTTATAAAGGTTAATGTTAATACTGACTCTATTTCAGTAGAAGCGAGATGGGACAGCCTCGTCCAGCTCCTAAAAAATACCATCTGTTAGAGCAATTAGAATAGGAAGGTGCGGGCGGGCTGACCGCACTGTTACGGTCAGATATCCGACAGTGGTGTTTTCTGCTAACAGGTAGCTAAGGTCGATACTTAAATAACAGTAACTGGGTCTTGTTGGCTTGTTGGTAATCTTGCTGGTCTGTTAGGCATACGGTGATTAGTCGTATACTCGGTAGGCGTGGGTAGCTCGTATAGCTTTACAACAGAAGGATAATCTAAGAGTTACTTATAATAGAGTGAATTACGAAGTTAATTGCTAAAGAGCTATAGAAGGTTTCTATCTAGTTAGAATAAATGTCCTTATATCCTATTGTTGCCCTGTTAGGACCGATCTCCTAAAGTCGGTCCTTAATAAGGACCGATCCTTAGTATGTCGGTCCTAGGTTTTAGACTACTTATCTGTTATTAGTCCTTTTTATCTTTACGTAACCTTCCCTAGTTCTTCCGTTCTAAGAGGGGGATTAACGTGTTCTTATGCTATCCCGTATATAACCTTGTCTTGTAACCGCTAGGCGCCCGTGAGGCGACCCTGGTTATGTTATGCTTGTTGGGTCGTAACATAAGACTGCTGTTACGTGGCTAAAAAGGGTCTTCCTCCCTTAGACTGCCCCTAGCCAGTCTGGTTAGGCCAGACTGCTAATCCTAGATAGGCATAGGAGCTATATAACGACAGAATTTATATAGTAGTACTATGTTAATAACGTCTATATGTTATTTTTACCTCTATATACCTTATATGCCCTCTAGCCACTTAATTAGTTAGTCTTTAGCCTAGTTAAGTCAGCCTATAGAAAGGATCTTAGATACCTTAGCTAGTAGAATAATTTAACTATTATAGGCAAAAGGAACTTTATTTCCTGCTATTAGAAAGCACGCCTGGCTAGGCTGACGGCCTAGAACATTAAGAGTGGCTGGAAGTATACTGGACTATGGCCTGTCGCGATAGCTAAGCCTCTTATAAGCTCCCTGCTGCTGCCCAAGGCATCTAATCCACCATTAACACCACTTAATAAGACTTCCCAGGGTATCCAGGATGCCCAGGGTATAAATAACTAGGCATCTGCTTTACCTGCAGTCCTATGGTTAACGCCTAGAAAAGCCAGAGAGCTGGATAGTTAACTGTACTTATTTAGTAAGCTGGATCAAAGTATCGCCACGCAACGCTAGCTATTTGTCACGAGCAGGTCAAGGCAACCAACTGCGCCACAAAGCAAAAGCTTTGATAATGATGCACCTGCATCATTTTCCCTTGTTCTGCATTACATAGCTACGAATACCGGCTTAACGCGACCGGGTCGTAACACCATGTCTCCCCTCCAAGAGGCATGTCCCTATGCCGAGGACCAATCGGGCATATCCGGGTATAAGCAGGGAAACTCCAGGCTAGTACCCGTAGCTACTCATCAGATCCGACTTTGACTACTGCTCGCTTTAGCCTAAGGCAGCCTAGTGGCCACTTTCGTGCTAGGCTTATTATAGAAGGCGGTCAACAGAGCTGCCAGCAGCCAGCAGCCGGCCCGCCAGCC
>LFIW01000560.1:0-40850 GCA_001625285.1 Colletotrichum incanum
GGTCCCCCCCCCCCCCCAGCTACCCGCTGCCGCGCGATATCACGAGTTTGATCACGCCGAACACGTGAACTCCAGCAAAACCCGTGATCTGGCACTCACCGCCCAGACCACACCGCAAAGCACATGATCTAAAGGTATGCGACCTGTCCCATTTTTCTGGCGATCTTGCCATCGGACCTATTGTCTTTCTTCACAATCGCGCTGCACTGCGACGGAAGGCATGGTTTTTCCCGTCGTGTTGCTTTTCCTCACTGCGCCATTTTCTGGAATGCTGCTTTCACCAAGCACACATCGCGACATTGCCTGTCAGCCCCGATCAAGCGATTCAAGATGGATTCCTCTCATCTTGCGAGGGAAACTCAGTTGTCTTTGCTAAACAGACAAGTTTGAGTCATTCATACACCCAAAACGCGCTTATTCCGAGCAGTGTGATGCCTCTTTTGAATAGGATTGGACAGCATGACAATCTTTGGTCTCACAACAGCAACTCATCCTGCGGTTGCTGAATCGCGAGCATGCTAGAGAACTTACCCAAGATAGCTCACGCAGCTCAAGAGCAAGCGCTCTCACCTTCCTGCCTCAAAAAAGCAATCGCCCCCTCCTTGATCACTCGGTATCGGCCATTTGAATCCGTTGCCTTCCGCTGTACGAGCAATACACTCCACCCTCGCCCTGCTCATTGTCGACTTTCTTCGTCCTTCACACCCAGTCTCTCAGCCGATTCAACATGCTCTTTGATACTAACCATCCTTCTAGTCCTACGATTCATCCTCGTGGCTCCGACTTGACTTACGCTGGTGTCGAAGCACCGTAAATTGTTGACGGCACATTTCGGCGGTCCCTTTCTCATCCCCCAAATCTTTCAATCCAACAGCAACTCATACCATCGCGACAATGACGGATGTCATGGCCGATCACCCAGACCTCTCTGAGCTAGCGGGGTCGCCCTCTCCAGGTCAAAAGCGGAAGCGCGATGACATGTCAGAGTCAAACAGCCCTGGTCGGGCCAAGCGAGCCAGCGCTGGACTCTCGGACGCCGACACCGCAGCCTTCATTGAGAACGCTGTCGAAGCTGCTCATGCCGCCGCTGCCAATGGTGTCAACGTGGCCGACTTCAGCGCTCTCCAGCAAGCTGCTGCTGCTGAGCACTCAGAGGCTGCTGACCCGGCCAACGCCTCCAGCACCGCCGCCGCTGCCTTGGGATCCATGTATCCCACTCTTCATGTCCCGCCTACCACCGAGGAGCAATTCGCCGCCCAGACAAGTAACGAGCCGAACCATGGCCAAGACCACACCTTCGGTCACGCCGATCTGAGCCCGCCAGACGGACTGCCGGCCCTTCCTGCTGTACCTCAGCCCACGAATGGCGTTCAGAGTGTTCAGCCACAGCAGACCCATCAAGCTCATCAGCAACATCAGCAGCATCAGCAGCATCAGCAGCATCAGCCCCCGCAGCCCCAACATCGATACTCATCTGGATCGGCCGGCACTCCCGCCAAGAAACCCGATGTTGGCTCCGAGGAATGGCACAAGATGCGCAAGGATAACCATAAAGAGGGTAAGCATTCTCAGGCACTGTACTCAAACATTTCAAGCTGACTCAAACAGTGGAGCGTCGTCGTCGGGAGACCATCAACGAAGGCATCAATGAGTTGGCCAAGATTGTTCCTAACTGCGAGAAAAACAAAGGATCAATCCTCCAGCGCGCCGTCACGTTCATCAACCAACTCAAGGAGAACGAGACGCAGAACATTGAGAAGTGGACTCTCGAGAAGCTGCTCACGGAGCAAGCTATAGCAGAGCTTAGTGCTTCCAATGACAAGCTCAAGCAAGAGTGCGAACGTCTCTACAAGGAGTTGGAGACTTGGAAGCGAGTTGCTCAGAACGCGGGTCTTTCATACCCCCAGGCGAACAAGGAGGAACCGGCCGCGGCGACTTAGGAGGTCTCAGCTCAAGCCCAGAACCCTTCTTGCATGGCTGGCATGCAAACTGCGACCCCACATGGCTTTTCCATCAACCAGACGAACAGCCATCACAGCCTTCCTCAGTATCGCCCTTCGGCTGCGCACAATCCTTCTTATCGACCTCAGACCCCGGTCCCCAGCACTGTAGCGTCGCGCCAGGTTCCCTGCGCCGACGTAGCGGCACCGACACCGGCATCGACGCCTACAGCCTACCAAAACCAGACTCAGGGTTTCGTTCAAGTCGGCCCTTCACCTTTCTTCCTTTCATCTTATACCCCCAGTCAGCAATAAGCTGCTTTTTGTTGTTTTACTCGGATTACAAAGCACGGTGCCCGTGGTCGCAGACATACTATAGTTTATAATCAATCATGCTCTCTGTCTCTCATCTTTCGCCTTTGTGTGGATGAACTCGTCTCAGCGTCGAAGGAGTAATAGTTCATGGACAGGATCTATATAAGGCCAACTGATGACAGCTTGGAGGTTCGAGACTGGTCACGAGCCTGGTCATTACTAAGCGAAATGGCACAATTTTGACAACACTAGCTTTATAACGCTTGTCGTGAATATGTCTGCCATACTCGAGACCGGTGTGGCCATGTCGATCGATACGGAGGCGGGTAGGAGCTTGCGGGCTTTGTGACCAACGAAAGAAGCCCCTGCCATCGTCGGCCATCTGTTCTCTGTGGTACCATGTCAGGGCGCCTCCCAATCGAATCTTCCACCAGAACAATCTCAGAAGTCGGTTTCATTGCGTAGATACCCCCTATACCAAGTGACCTATCGGTCAGCCTCCAGGCGGTTGCCCAGACCCGGCTTGACTTACGTAGCATGGGTCAGGCATAGGAATCGTTCGTCGGCGCTGTGCCGGTCCGTTTCTTAAGTTGTCGAATCAAGGAAAATGGCCCACTCAACTTGGATACGTGAAACGAAAATGTAAGCCCGTGTCTCTCAACGGAACACCGGTGGTGGAATGGTACAAGTGGTGGGCGCATGCTTGGTTTCAATGATATTTCACTCTTAGAAGTTGGGAGATATCGGACAGATAACATGTTAGGGAATGTGTAGTATTCTTTGTCACTCGAAGTTCAAGTCTAGGGGTGGAGCCGATACACAAGTAATTTGTCTAAGAGATTGTCCCGACGCCGTGGATTTTCAGAGGCGAGGAATACTGACAGGAGCAGCAATGAAGTGTATTGTATATATTGGAGCTCTACAGTTATGCCTCAAGGGGGGTTCGATGAAGCCTAAGACTAAGTTGAGGAAACAAGATCAGTTCCAGTTGAAACAGAACGACAGAAGATACCTAGCTATATGGAGGTGCTGAATAGTCAGCTACATTCTGCCATACGGGTCTCTCTAGCGTGAAAACATAGTACAATATCAGCGTGTTCTCTGGTTGTCGTGAGAGCCCGATACCAACAGGGCAATATAGTTCTCGGAGCATGTCCGGAGGCGCTGTCACGCAGTGAGGAATATACACTAGGGTGCAAGGTGAGAAGGACCGGGTTTCTTTTGACTGGTGGCAAATAATGCCGCCGATTTTTCTAGTTCTTGTCATCCTGCTCTTCACACCGGGAACATGAGGGAAAGGAGGAAACTTGATCAGGGAATGTGGGTAGCGCCAGCGGTGATTACGACACGAGCCGGAGCCTTCGACATGGTGATGTGTGTACGATACCAAAATGTCCCCCAAGACTCAAGGTCAGGGATGGCAGCAAGTTGAGAGGAGGCTCCCCCGATCAAGTTTCAGCCGCTCCCTAGGAACAAAACATCAATGTCTACGACAAGTCGTAAAGATTAGTCTATCAGGAAAAATCGGCGGTTGAAATTCGGAGAGATTGTTGAAGACAGGATCCAAAATGGTGAAACGATGCCGTATCGTGCTATAGAGTTAAAACGGCAAGTGTGCAAGTTCCCTCCCATTTTTGGAGCCTCTCCATGCTCGCCCAAGTATCCCTTTTGGAAACAAGGGGAGAATAGAACCAAGGAATTGCTAAGGCAAGTTTGCGTATGAGACTAACTCATACTCTATCACGAGTCGAAATAGAAAACAAGGCGGGTTCTACGTATGCTTCGCCTTCGTTACCCACAACCTTGTTACCCAGGCCCCTAGCTCATAGCCTTGACACTACCAGGTAACGACACAGCACCCCCTATTTCCTGATTTATCAAGCAAACAACCATTATGGCAATCGGCCCGTGTTAACATCACGTGTAGAAGGCTGCTCTGCTGATCCAGACGAAAGAAGGTGTCATTATCGGTGCAATACTATATCTGCATTGCCATTTATCATCAGTAGTTCGCATCACCAATAAAGCCGACGAAATTACAGAAAAACGTCTTCTCGGCCGCAAGGGGCTGCAATCAGCAAGCCTACTTGTGAGTTGTCCATACATTCATCCCCTTTCGTACATATGCACGACACAGTCAGCCACCTGCTCCCCTATCGAAACCTCCATTCGCGCATCCACGACCGGAGAACCGAGACCTGTATACTTCCGCCAACTTGACACCGGCTACGGAGCACGCATCCGAAGACGGTGTGTCGCGGACGGGCGGGCGGAACAGAGCCGGAATGGCGTGCATGATGCATGAGGCCAACGCCTCCCGGCCGTAAGGGGTCGACGTCGGGGGAATCCCCTTTCCCGCCCCGGTCTTTCGGCTTCTGGATCCGGATGAGGGAAGGTGTCGAGGTCATGTGCCGGTTTCGCGCAGTTTGCTCGACATTCGATGCAGCAACGGGCGCAAACAACGCCTCTTTCAGGCACTCTCGGGGAGCCGGAAATGACTGGCAGCTGCAATATGTATTGCTTGCATACGACAACTGACATCGGTGCAAGGAGAGCGACGTCCCGGGCTGTGTATAGAATCGTCCCATGACGTCTCAACCTACTTTAGATCTCTGGGTAGTCTGTGATTTGAATTCGGGAGGAAGCGGGATCTGCGCCACGAAGAAGAGATCAAAACGGTCATCTCTCGGTGACTGCAAAATCCACCTGTCCGGAGTGGCCTCGATCTTGGAAATCGCGCCATTCCCCAGATCGTTGTTCGGGATATAATCTTATCACTAGAACACCGGCCTGCTCATCAGGGTTTACAGTATGATGACAGAGCGTTTGCACCGACATCCAACCCATGAAATCCAGTACATGACCAGAAACCATCATATGAACGAGCGTTTCTTTTCCAAGAACGGAAGCCAGATTAGGATTGGGGGTGGCAACGGGTTGCAAAAAAGACATTACTACCCGCAGTCATCTTTTCGTGGATTATCCCAGGCAAACGGCGCATCCCAGTGCAGGTCTCTTTTGTGATGGTGGGTGGTCGCGAGCGAGTACCTATACATGCCTTCCGCCTTCCACCCACTCTTACCATCCCAACACCGCCCATCCCATTAACATCTCTCTCACTCTCCGGGATGCAGTCCAAACGCAAGGATTGTGTAATTGTGTGAGTGGAGAGAGGAAATAACGAGAAGGGGGTGTGTAGGCAAACCTCCAAAGGCGAAAAGGTGAAGAGGAACAAGGAGGGAGGTGACGGGAGCACCCTGCGGCGGGAGCCAACTTTTCGGGCCGTGCCAGTAGCTTCCTCTTCCCCTTCCCACCCTACCCAGACCCCCAAATCAAATGGCCGGAAAATCTAAGGAAGAGAAAGCACACAGCACATCATCTGTTTATCTGTCAGGAATCAGGAAATTCGATGCGGCAGGGGGGTCAGATGTCCGAATAACAACAGACACGGAATGGAGGGGCGTGTGACGGTCATTGTCGAAAAATAAGGTTGCTAAGAGGGAAACCACGAAAAGGACGGAATAGATAGGATTGGAGGGGGAAACCAACAAACCTTGAATAAGGTGCGAGGTGTGGTACACCGCGACCGGTGACTGGCCGCCCGGCGACTCCACTTCTTGACCGGTATGCGGGGCGCCGGTGACCGGGGTGCCACTTTTCCCATCACCGGCGAGAATACACGTTCAAGACTTGACCGGGCCTTGCAAAGTTTCGTACTATTTTGCCACACTCCCCCTCCTACACGTAAAAGAACTCACATTCGACGAGTCAAATATTGTTTTCCCCTTCCAAGAAAGCGGATCCAATGTACCGGGATCCTAGTCCAAAATTTTGATGTTTCCTCTCTTGCATCTGTTCCTGCTCGTTCGTTACCTGTCAGATTTGCTCGGCCATGTGTACAAGCCCACTCACCCCTCCCTTCTCGACGTACTCACCTCTCACACCCCAATTTTCTACCCCCTGAACTCCTGAACCCCTCTGATCACCCCGATCCAGCGGGACGTCACTGTTTACTCGTCATTTCGCATTCAAACGACGTGGGAGCTATTGGAAAACTGCCGATTGGTGCAGCTGGAATGCAAAAACACCCCCAGACAGGATTCTTGGGAAAGCATAAACTCGCGCTAAGTCAGCCCAAAACCTCGGATCGGCTAAGGAGCCTCATCCACGTTGAAGTTCAATGAGGCTGACGGCTCTCCAAGACATACATTAGACCAGAGAACAAAGGACACGTTGTACTGCCCAAGGTAATATCAACGCCACATATCAGCAACGATCTCGTAGACAGACATAAACCCTTGCGAGCAGACTGCCGTTCATTAACCGCCTATCTATAGCGGCACTCATAGAAGAGTACCCAAAGTCGAACCTCGGAGGGTTCTCAAGACAAATTAGTCCTCGGAAAGCTTTCAAACACAACAAAATACTCCGTCGTCACATCATGTCAAACCTTCCGTCCCCTTCCCAATCTCTTACCCTTTTTCTGATCACCTTTTCTTCCTCCAGCAATGTCTTGTTGTACGTAACTCCGCCTCCTCCATCTCTGTATTCCAAGCGCCTCCATTGGTATGAAGTTGAGAAAAAGGACAAACAAACTCCCAAAATCAGCAATATCGCAAAAAGGTCTCGAGGAGGAAACAGTCGTCCATCCTGTAGCAGTGTCCAACATCCTTTCCTAGTAAACCAATCCGGATCTGCTGATTCTCCGGGCGAGGAAGAGTGTGGAAAAGACAAAGCAAAACGTATTGTTCATGACGGCGTAAATGCCGACGCATGAGGGTCGGAAAACCACCCCCAACATCCGTCCCGACCTCCTGAAAAACAGAAATTCCACTCATCAAGCCGCAAATCATTCCACTGGAAGCATCCCGATCTGCTATTGTAAATCACAAGATACCGCCCATTGCATTGATCCGATCTCGATTACCCCGAAGTTGCTGTCGCTGGCTGATGCGCTCCGATATGCTTTCGATGTCAAGTATTGCTTGTTGACCCGCAGATGATGATATAAAAACAGAGATATCGCTCGCGAGGCGATTCATCAGGCCGCGGCAACCTAGACGCCAAAAATAAAAATAAAACACTTTGCCGCACCGTATCTCTATCCCTTGTTCTGATTTTGACCGTGTGACTTTGGGTTAATCCTGGATTGGATGGACAGTGCTTCGTAATCGACAAGGCTTCGTATGAAACAGTGCCGGGATATGGTAATGAGTTTTGGCATTGAAGACGCGGTGGTTTCGTCTGCCACGCCTTACAAGGTCAACCGTTCGTTACCGGTGCATCTTTGACATTGGAGCCGCACTATCGATGCCAGTGGCTGGCGACAGGCAAAGAAGGACGATGCCGGATCCAGATTCGCCTCATTCAATGCATCTGCCCTCGCGCAAGTGATTCTGGTTTCCCTCCCGGGCCAGAAATTCCTCGTGCATCAGTAGGTAGGTAGCCTGGAAACCCCTGAGAGTTCTGTACAGGAGTCTGGCTGGCACTCACGGGCCGAAACACTGAATCGAAACCACCACGCGACATGTTGTCATACGGCGTTGGAATGTACTGATTTTGAGCCATTGGGACGCTGGGGTTCGTGAAATGTCCTTGTGTTGGTCCAGACTGTTGCGGAGTGAAAGAATAGACCGAGTTACCGCCAGGAGCAGCTGTCCCTCCTTGCCACGGCTGTGTGTACATTCCTGCAGAGGCGGCGTTGGAATATTCAGTGGGAGACGTGTACATGGAAGGCCGTCGATGAGGATCATGAGATGCTGGCACAAGATCTTGAAGCGGTATGCCGGGCGGGTGAATATTGTTGTTCTCCACGTAATGATGTTCGGGTTGGATGTTCGAGGACAGTATTTGTGTTGAGTACTGCTGGCTACGCATCGGCATCTCGTTCATGTAAGCGCCACCATGCAGAGGTGCCCCCGGACTGTGGTCGCCGCTGGATGTGTGTATGAGGTCGTGCGGCGCTCCCGTCTTCGATGGCGACACGCTCGACGTGATGGAGGGGTGTTCGTCCTCCTCCTTCACGAAGCCGTTGTCCTCGTTATCAGATGGGTAACTCTCGGGAAACTTGTCCTCGGACATGACGAACACTTGCGTATCGGCGTCTACAGTTTGTTAGCTATAAGCTCTCTTGGTAGAAATGAGGACACCCACCGATTTCGCCATTCTTGTATCTCTCTTCCGCTTTAGCCACTTTAAAAATCTCGTCCAAATATGGCTTCTTCTTTGCGTTCAGCTTGTTCTCCTTGTCCGAGAAGAACGCCGACATTGCCTCCGTGGTAGCATCTTCTAGCTTTTGTACGTTCAGGTTCATTTTGCGGATGGCTGGGTGCTGCTTCTCAGGGGGTTCCACAATCATTCGGAGTATGTGACACAAGAGATGAACTCGCTCTGGGCCAGTTGTCAGCGCATGAACCAGATCTTCGAGCTTCATCATGTGATCGTACCTCGCTTGTAGAGATGATCGGGCTCCTTGTGCCTTACTTTCTCTTCCTTTGTAGGGCCCCAAGGCTTCGGCCACCAGTCTGGAGCTTTCTCGTCCTGGCCAGTGTATGGGTGATTTGTCTGTTTTTTAGGCTCGACAACCTTGACCCATGCCTTGGCTATAAGCTTGCAGGCCGTTTGCTGACAGTTCTTGAATCGTTGTTCGTACAGATTCCACACCTCCTTATGGTCGCCAACCTTGAGGGTTTTCTTCGTGTTGGACGTAACCACAATCGCGACATCGTCATCGTCGTTGGCGGCTCTTCGATAACCGGCCCCCATTCCTGCTCGATGTCTCTTGCGTGTCTTGTAGCTGTTGTCCTCATCGAAAACATCGCCGCCTAGTCGGCGACGATCTTGCGTGCGGTGCCCATAACCGCCGAAAGCCTGGTGGTAGCTATCACCTTCGAGACTGAATTCGGAATCATCATGTAAAGGAGTGGCAACTACGCACGTGTTAGAGGGAGAGCAGCTCATGCCAGAAATGGTAGAATATGTACCAGGGCGTACACCACTGACGTGGCTGGCGTGGTTGACATGGCGGACGAAGTTCTTCAAGCTGAAGAACTTGCTGTACCCGTTGGGTTGGTGTCGTTCTCCCGTGTTACCAAAAACCTCCGTGGACCCGTCATCCAATACAGCCACCATGAAGAACTTCTTGGCTGGGATGTTGCAATGGTCTCGCAGCGCCTTCTCAATATCCTGATCTTGTCAACACCTAATGACGGCTTGGAAGGGATTGTGTGCACTCACAATCGGGGGTCTGCGAGCGTCACGAGATTCATGGTATCGACCATCGTCGGGGGGTGGAGGGTCAATGGGAAACCGCTCCGGATGCCATTGCCGGGGGTACGGCTCCCGAGGGAAGTCGCGGACCATGACGATGCCACAAATAGTGCAGAAGTCAGTTCGACTGAAAGGTAACTTGCATTCAGTTGTTGAGATGGTTGACCTGAGGCGTCGTTCGGACGAGACTCAAGAGGATATCGTAAGCGACGATGAGTAAGGCGTGTAACGCTACTGGCCGAAGACAGACGACGAGGAGTCGAATACGATTTGTAACTATTCAAAGGTTAGACCAGACTGACATTTTTGATATCTGCTGTTGCGTGTCCTACGTAATGTGGCGGCAAAGGTTGGGACTTTACAACGAATATTGTCATGGAATAGAAGTAGAGATGCAGGAAAGGAGCATCAAAGTCAGATATCAATGTGGTCGAGTAGTGTCTAGGCCCGGAACACTAGTAAACAGTGCAGCTTGATGCGCGATGTAGGCCGTCAAGAGTTGGTAGAGGTGTGTCGAATCCCGTGCGAGGGTGAATGCAACAGAGTGCCAGACTCGTCCCGATGTCTGTCTAGCGAGTGCTGGCTAAATATCCTAAAGCCGATTCGAACAATGTCTGGCGTATGCGGACCAGAACGGGTCACTGAGGGTTGATAACGCTCACGAGAGAGGAAGCGGGATCTCGCCTGATATTGTCGGGGGTTGGCTGAGCGAACAGCTTCCAAACGCAGAGCCAGAGGCAGAGAGATTGCTCAGTGTTTAGTACCGTGGCTAAAGAGACGAAATTGACGGTCCGAGTGATAGACACGACAAAGAAGACGGGTGGTGACTTGGCAGGGGGCGCTGCTGGTATTTGGGAAGAAGTCGGCGGAGACGGCAGGATTGGGGGCGGTCGAAACAGATCTATCAGCTTGCGAAACTGGGCGCCGGGAAGGACCTCAAAGTCCTCTTTGTTTCCAAGATGACTTGAGACATCGGGGGGAGAAGCCTCTCCACTGGTTCGCGATTTGTCTTAGAGCGCAACTCTCCGCGCAATGTCTCGGGGATAATGTGTAGACCAAGAGAGAGCAGCAGAGAGAGACAGAGAGACAGAGAGAGAGAGAGGAAGGTTGAGAAGTGAGGAGGTTAGGAGAACAGCGCCAGCAAGACGCGTCTGCGATCTCGACCAAGAGGAGTACAGAGACGGCTGTCTTCGGGAGAGGAATCAAAGAGAAAGAGCCAATGACCACAGACTGGAGGGTGAGGGCCCTAGATGAGGTTAAGGCTCGCGGGCTGAGGTGGATCTTGGAGGAAGGATAGGCCTGCGAGGCGAAGGCGAGTTGAGGAGCTTGTCGACGGGGCCAGTACTTTCGTAATGATCCGACCTAGGGTTTTTTTTAGTGTATCTCGATTTGCTGTGGTATGTGACAGCTAGTAGGGGAGTGCGAGCGCGAAGTAGTGTCCCGCAAGCGAGGGGGTGAACAGCGAGGCCACAGTTGACTTGAGGTCGAGGGGCGGCGAGACCAGCATCCGCAGGTGTGGAAACAAGAACGAGCCGAGAAGCAGGAAGTCGGCCCAAAAGAGACACCGGTCTATTCCAGGGGAACTTCTACCCTCCTTCAAGCTTTGGTAAATGGTTGGTAGGAGATTAGGAACAAACAAGCCGCAGAAGTAACAGAGTCGTCCGTGTGAATGTCAGAGGGAAGTGTAGCCAAATTGAGAAAAACGGGTGGACACACGCCTGGAGCAGGACAGTAGGTCCTCCGACGCGAGACTGACGACAGTGGGGAAGAAGAGAGAAAAAAGAACAATGGAAATAAAAAAATAAAATAGAAAGGGTTTCTCAGGTAAGCCTCCAGAGGGGTGTGGTGGAATGTGGTCAAGGTACCTATGAAGCTGTGCAAGGGGAAAACTTGCAGGTACCTATTTGAGGGCCCTCCCTGGTCCGCAATCCTGATAAGGTGTGGCAGGTGCCAGTCAGGAGGGAGAGAGGGTCGAAGGGAGAGGGAGAGGGCGTTGGATAATCCTATACACCACCCAGCTCGAAGTTCCAATATGTGTGTCCTGCAGGCGACCACACCCACCCCCCAAGGCGGTCCCCAGGCTCTCCTGCCGTGTTCGCGCTACTGCGAGTAGACGAGGTCGTCCAAGTACCGTACCGAGCAAGTACTGCTCGCATCTTCGCACATACGTAGTCTGTACCAGACCTAATAGGGCCATGCGTGGTCAAACAGAGGGATCCCCCGGCCGCCTCCCGATAAAGAGTCCACCATGTGCTGTCATTTGCGAGATTTGTAAAGGGCGGGCGGACGATCCTCTTGGCCCTGGTCGCCCTCCCCAGGCCCTCCCCCCCCGCTGCCCACACTTTACAGAGCGAGGAGTGCCGCAGTAAGAGTGCCGCAGTAAGGTCCGTAAGTTGAAGGCTCTGATCGGTCAGGGCTCGGAATGCCTGGGTTTGCAGTTGTCTCTTCATCTCTCTGGTTCCCACTCACCCTCAATATCTTCATGAGGTTGGCGTCTCGAGTCTATTTTTTTCTCGAAGATCCACGTGAGGTTCACGGGTTGATGTGAGTATCTGGCACAGTGACCGTGACGAGTACCACTGCACCCACCCATCTGCTGGAAGGTTCGGCAGGTGCGCCGCGTTTTTCTTCCCCTCGAACTGTCAAACCATTCTTCTCGGAGGTGCTGGCAAAAATCATATTTTGTGTGAGTGCATGAAGGTGTGGGAGAGACCCCATGTCGACGAGCAGGGGTAGAAGTGAGACAGCGGTGGACCGGGCTGAACGGCGCATCGGTCGGCAAGAGCCTCGCCAGTCAAACGGGTCTCCGTAATTACATGACTGGCTGCGTTTTGGACGCTGATTGCATCATGTTTGAACTGGGTGCTGTTCCTTATAGGAGCTTTCTTTTTCTCTCTCGCGATGGCTGCTGCGACCTAAGAATGCCTTGAAAGACTCCCTTGGGCCCTTCTGTGCGCCTTCCAGCATGGTCGTATCATGGGTGTTGAACAGCATGGCGCCTGCTGCGAGGGGCCGTGGTGGGGTTGCAGTCGCCGACGTAGCAATACTGTCCACTGTCTCGAGACTTTCCAATTTACATTGGCCGGCAACGCTTGAAGGATAAATGGTGGGCCGGGGCCAGAAAGCACATCGCTGTTCGTCGTACTTAGCTCGAGATCGAGGCAGCATTGTGTGTAACCAGCAGCTTGTCGTTCGATGAATGCGAGACGCAGAGCCGGAGTCGCAGCAAATCAAGGAGAATCCGAACAAAAGAAAACTGTCCTACAAAACCCCGATGAGGCCTTGGCTCTTGTTTGGCTGACTGCAAGTTGCGCAGCGAAGACTTGCTAGTTGACTGGTTGGCAGCCAGTGTACGATTTCCGAGAGATGTTCCACTCGGAACAGTTTTGTGGACAAGAGCAGCTGCGATTGTTGAGTGACCGCCACGCAGCCGCAAGATGAGTCCTTGACTCAAAGGTTCGGTCTGCCCAACGCAGGTTCCCTGGAAGCGATAACACTTTCTTCGGTGACAAGGTCAACGTTCTGCCCAGGGCGAGGCTTTGAGAGTGGAATTGGTACTGTACTGAGCCATATAGTTGGTCAAAAGGCTCGCTGATACTGAGGAAAGGAGACGGCACAGGCTGGATTCGTCCAGACCAGCTCACTGTAGTAGAGCGGGGAGTTCGTATTGGTAACTCTGTGGTTTGTTCTCGGTGAACAGGTCACCCCTTGCTTCTGGACGGGGTTAGGCGGGGCCTAGGTACCTAGGCAAAGGCCGCTATGCGAGTCCGTCGTCTTCGGCTTGCCTTGTTGTTTTTGACAGTTCAGGGCCAGCTGCGGGAAGCGGTACGGCGCGGAAGTTAGTACGTTGGCTGGCAAGCAAACATTTTTTGATGGGGACCCGGTGCCCCATCAACACCGGGGGGAAATGGTTCCCATTCGTCGTCGTCGTCGGAAGGGGGGATTATTAGAGCAGGTGTCCATCCAAACGGTTTCATTCGCTAATTCCAGTGCTTAGAAGACCGACAAGACAAAATTGCAGAGGGCGGAGGAAGGCCACCTGCTAGTTTGCTATGGTCAACACCCTTTCGTTGGCCGTACTCGATGGCAAGTCGTCAACGGATGGTCAGGGCAAGCTGCGAAGCTGGGGCCGCAAGATGGGATGAAGCTTGCAGTGGGAGCGGATCAGAACCAAGCATAGCGTGGTCGGGGGATGGTTCCGAACGGGGGTTGGCCTGTCGGCGTTTTGCCCTGGCGTCCCCTCGCATGCTGGAGGCGTGCGATCCAGAGCCGGACCTCATTTGTACCGATACCTGAAGGATTGTCAGCTTCTGGGAGAGCGAGAAGGAGACAATCAATGGCAAACACCAATGCAGGGCTCACGATTGAAGCACCGAAAGCAGAAGATGGCGATTCGCCAACAGAGTGTTGCCGCTGTCCATCGGGGCCTCGAACCATACTAGCCCGCCCGGACAGGCAATAAGAAAGGTGAAGAGCTTCGGTCCATTGTGGAGAAAAGCGAACGGGGTTCAACGGCTTCATTCCAGTGTCAAGGGACCTTATGGATACTCTTCAGGCGCAGGAATGCCAGAAACGTTGGAGGCCGAGAAACGCATGTTTGCTTCCTCTACAGGGACAGGGAAGGTGGTTGGCGACAGGCGGTGGACTATGTCTTTTGAGAGTCCCCCAGGTACTGTATTCGTATGCGCGGTGCATGGGACAAAGAAACGTGGGTGGGACGGAGTAGCGTGTACGTATCGACAAGGTAGGTAGGTAGCTGTTCTGCTGGATGCACTGCGTTCCCGCGAAAGTACCCGGCCAAGACCCGATCGTGTCTATGTATAAGGGCGCATTCGATCCCCTCACAATGCGTGCTTGCGAAGAAAAGAACTGTTCGTCCAGGGGCCGAGCGCCCGCCAGAGAGACGTCTGCGACGGGGGTGGATGGAAGAAGGACGACGACAGAGTGGATGGATTATTGACCAAAGGGAAAAGAAGGAGTGCGAGCCGAGAGAGGAACTGCTAGAGGACGATCATGAACTCGGGTAGGAAAAAGGCGGGGGTTGACTTGGGGGAAGAAGCGACGGGACGACGGGAGGTCAGTCAGGATGACCGTCAACCCCCCAAGCATTTTCCAAGGTGTGTAAGGCAAAAGGAGGGTACGTACCGCGGTACCTCCTCTGGAAGCACGTTCTCGGTGGGGAAAAAGTGCGGCCGCTCAGTTTTCCCCACTCGCTGGAAAAGGATAATACTACATACGTGCATCCAGTGTCAGTGCTAGCACTACGACGGTCCCGTCGTGCTGACCATGTCAGTTTGCTGGGATAAGCTATCCGCACCTCTCTCTTCCTCCCTTCCTTCCTCTTCTCCCCCCTCTATCCCTCCCCTCCGTCAGCGGAAACCACGCGCGCCTACCTCATGTCAGGTTCAGGGACACCGATGAGCGGGCAAGCTGACCAAAGGCGGACTGGGGTTACTGAAGAACGTTGTAACACAGCACCAACAGCTATCGGCATCAACGGAGCTGCCCTGCTGCCCTGATGTACAGACTCGGTTTGTCTTCCACTTGGGCGGGAGTGTGGGGGTTGCGCGGCAGAGCTCCTCGACAAAGTGCTCTATCAACCTCGACTTCAAACCAAGCATCTGTACCCGCGCAGGGTGGCTGGAGGGTCGCTCCACGAGGCGAGGTCGCTAGGTATTCAAATCCGGGCGTAAAAGTAGGATGCCCCGGCCAATTTTGATGACGAGCTCGTGCAAGATATGCGTCTGATGCATGCTGGCTGGGTGAAATGCGTAATCCATCGGGTCTCAGTCTGTCTACTTACGCGTCCGTTGACACCTGCAGCGTTGGCGTTAGGCTTGTGTGTCCGCTCCCTGGATCCAACCTCGGGCATCCATCGACGTCAACTTGAAGCATGCAAAGTGCAGTGTCATGTCGGGTTGGAGGATTGGTCCCCTCTTCGGATATCTCGTTTTCCTTGTCTTTCCCGCCGCGTCGAGACCGCGACGTTTAACCTTGACCAGCATGCCAGCATGGATGGTTGGCAATCTATTTTTCATGTGCTTTTTAACTTCTAAAGCCTCCTGTCTGGACCACCACGGCAGTAGGGCCTAGAGGTTGCCGGTGCTCATGGAACGGCCCGGTCATTGCGCCGGCGTCCCCGACTATTGACCAAGCCAACACTATGTTGAGGAATAATTTACGGATCACACTACGTCTTAGAGTCCGTCCAACACGCCTATTGACGTTTGTCGAGTCGGAGCTTCCGGTCCAAAGCAAAAGGGAGCAAGAGCGAGGAGTGGGAAAAAAACTCTACCCTAGTTCCCGCGGGTCCAATCTGAGTCCCGTGGGGGAGGATGGCCTGATGTTTCCAATGCCTGTTGCCGAGAACTCGGCTGGCCGCCTACCTGGTGCTTGTACGGTGAAGACAATATCCTAAAATAAGTCAACTTTTCCGTGGTACAGCGGGATTCGGCGTGAACCTTCATGACGGGCTGATAAGACGGTTGTGGACGCAACCCGTCCTGACAAACAGCTCGACCAATGTCGTTGGCTCCAGTGCCTTGGGAGATGCGGAAACCAGTTGAAGACAACCGTGCCCTAACAGCTGCACTGCATGTTACGCCAACGATTGGTTCTCAATTTGAGAACCACAAGCTTGAAGAGCAACACGATGCCAACGGAATCCACAGATGCAATGGAGGGGGCGCTAGAAACTTTCCCTCTCCATCAAATACGGTTCAACTCAGAGGGTTCCAGGTTTGCCCCAAAGCAACCAATTCGACCAGGAAGCTCACATCCCATCCAGATCCACGTCCAGCTCTCGCGCAGCTTTTTTATCCTCCCTTCTCTGGGTCCTGACTCTCGAAAGGAATGGATGCCATAGCTTCCGCGGGGTCGCGACATCCAAGTTTGCTGGGTATTGTGCGCAATAGCGTTCGAAGTTATCCCAGAATGGAAGTCTCCGTAATGCCATTGTCTCCTTTGCCTTACCTAATGTAGCCAAGTCAGAGTAGGTAGGTTTCTGCAGGGAGGCACTTTCCCAAGTTCTCTGAACCACAGCAAGTCATTCACTCCTTCCTCTCTGCCGTTCTCAACTGTGACTTCCTAACAAATGATTGGTTAGAATGTGTTATCTTTCCGACCGCACCTGCCATCAACAACTTCTCAACCCAGACAGTTGAAGTGCTTGGCTTCACACTGTGCGTTCTTTTCGAACGAACCTCTCAGCATCCATGCCAACGTCCTCCATGGCTTACGCAGGGTGGAAAGCAAAGCCCTCCGCGGCTACCAAGAGTGCATCGTCCAAAGCCCCCTTCTCATCTGAAAACCTCCCTTGCACAAGATGACTCCATCGTCAGGTGAACATCACCATCATCGTCAAGGCGAGCCGCAACGCCCGATCTACCCTTCACAGCGACAAATACGTACCGCCATGGGGTGTATAGCAGACACATCCACCAACCTTTTCTCGTAAGGAACGTTGGTGCCGTCCATGACTTGACGCATCTGGTATAGGCCAGGTCACACAACAGACCGCCCACGCTCATGCGCAAAACTGAGCTCGTTCTGGAAATGCCTCTCTGCCTAGAAGCCTTGCTCATGAGGTTATGGTAGTTAGCCGGGGTCGATCCAACCATCTCGTTTCGGCCAAATCGGAGCGTCAAAGATTCTCGGTGACTGCAGCACTTTCGGGGCCGCCGTACGGTCCACCTGGAACCTAAACCAGTCAGTCATCCCACGCTGTCACATATTCCACCGGCTCGTCTTGAGCGATGGTGCAAAAGCAAGATATCGTCACATCCTATCGATCCAAAACTGCCGGCCCGGACGAACCTTGGGCTCCACTACGCTAGAGGTGGTCTTGCAGTGCCTCTATGCACGCTGCGAGACCACCATTTACTGTACCGCCTACCAGCCGCCATCCTCCAGATCCTCGTCAACCAACCATACCATCCACAGCCACCGTAGCCAAAAGCATGTCTGAGGCGATGTGGTTAGTGGGAAAACTCGACGTCTCAGCGCAAAACACGAAACCCCCGCCGCTACATCCTACCATCACAGGAAAAAGCAAACACGCCAACAGCCACCTGTTTTGTTCTTGCTTTTCTTGCTTGCGGCGGCACTTACTCAACCGAGGGCTGCGCAGCGATCGTACTCCTCGCTTACCCAACTCGATGACCATTGCATCGTCGGCCACAACAGCCACTTAAGCAAGTTGAGGTTGCATGGGCACAACGCTATTTCATCCTTTTGGCAAAGACTTGCTCTGTTGCTGGCGCACACATTCTGAGAAGCTGAACCGAGCTGTCTCGCAAAAATGACGCTGAAAAGAAGAACTCTACATTCGTTTGCCTTTAGCAGCTCTGATTCCAGAATTGCGTTGCCCTTGCCAGACGAACCGTCTTTGTCTTGATACTGCGAGTGCATTGCCCGTTTGCCGAGAAAGCTCAAACAAATGTGTTTGACGACAGTGTCCTCCCTGGCCTCTGCTTGCAACGAGGCTAGGATTGTCGTACGCAGCAGACCAGCAGTTCGCCATGCCGGGCTGTTGAGAACGCCTGGTGGAGAAGTATGCACCGGTCGACCTCTCTGATCACCTTCCGTTGTTCCGTCTGCAGAGAGTGGCAAGCGTGAAGAAGAGACTCTACCAATCCCTTGGGACGGTTGATAATTCGGTGTTGGTCTGGCAGGGAACAGCACACAAGAGGGGGTTACATCAGCTACTTCTTGGCTTCATTTTCGGTTCCCTATCACAAGCCCTAGCTCTTGCTGCTAGCATTCCTCCCATTCTGCCTTCCAAACGCTCATGAGATGATGTGGGAGGGGTTTCTCAGGGCTCTGCCGCAACGCTGAATAGGAATGTTTCCGACTTTTCGGCCGGACAACAACCGCAGACGCAGAAGCACCCTAACGCAAACAATCGCCTTAGGACCTCTACTCTACTAGCATTGACAATGGCGGCGGCGGCGACGACAGTTATACCCTCGTGACAAGTATCGATATAGATTGCATAGAGAACATTCAGGCGGATCCTCGTATAGTTCGGCCAACTGAACCGTCCACACGCACGTTTTTCAGGTTCTGATCGCTACAGCCATGTCTTCGTTGCAACCTTGTGACTTGGAGGATGGGGCTTTGGACTTGAATCAACCTCATTCGCAACACCTGGCCTTCAGGTAGTGACTTGTCGTATCCACAGGGATGATAGGCGCTCCAATGCTGTTACCACCAAAAGTGGTCACTTCGAGCCCTTAACTCACTCAGCACCTGGTGGGCGCCCAGGGAGGTCCCCCGGGACCAGCCAGGGAGCCCCAGAAGACCATGAGTATTATACTGGAGCCTCGGCGGAACTCTCCACTTATAACCGGTCTGACAGCTCAAGTCACCTCACAGTTGGAGCCATCTCCACCTCTGTTTTCTCCTCTTTCGTCACCTCGCTCCGGGGGGCACGCAGGCCACTTCACAAAAGATGGTGATGACGGCCGCACCCAACACACCAATCCATTTCTGTCTGCCCGACTGCTTGCGATGGAGGTGGAGTTGATACTACTCATTCGATAGTTACTTGGCATAGCATCGCCTGGGGTTGGTGGAGGGCTAGCTTAACGGCTGTGTTGCCGGGTCTGATGCCGGATGCGTGCTTGCTACGGGAGTTTTGTAGCATGACGAATTCCAGGTTGGCTTCACTTTGCCAAATCGACTCGACGCGTCAGTCTTGGCTCATTTTTTACTTTCGACCCTATTTCAACATCCACGTGCTGGAACTGCTCCTAGATCATTATGCCAGTTGGGCTTCGGCTCGTGTCCAAAATTTCTTGAGTTTTCCGACACATGTACATCGATATGGCCGTACCTGATGCGTCACGGTCGCCGATGGCCTGTATTACTCATTTACCATGAGACTGGTAACGAGGTATGCGAGCCACCTGTGCCCTCTGGGACACACGTTCCGCGGTGCCAACCAGAAAGCCTGTCGTGCCTCACAGACCAAGAGAAAGGGGACAAGAGCCAGGTTTTCTTCCCATATCCTGGGCACTCTTCGCCCCAATCTTTTCCTGCATTTCCGTCCTGGTCAAAATGTCTCGGGGCGACTTCATTCAGGATGGTCTGGACCAGGATAAGTGGCCATACCAAACAAGAGGTACGAAAATCCATCCCATCTCGATGCGACACGGCCAATGTTGGGGTTTGTCTCTCAGGAGCAGTAGAACCCGCATCGACGATTGATACTGGAGTTCTCTTGCCACTTTTCAATAGGACGTTGTCACCATGCTGCCTCGGACAGACAAGCTCAGAACAGCAGCTGTACCCAAGGAAGTTGTTGGGACCGCCAAAAAAAATTCGAGCCGTGAGAGAGGAGACCGGTCAAAGATGGTTGGCACCTTCTCACGTAGCCGGTCCAATCAATACGGATATCCCATTTAATTGTTACTGGAATCGTTGCGCGGCACTGACGCTCTGCAAACGCTGCCGTAAAGTGTTCTCTTCATGGGACCCCTCCATTGCTCAACTGCTTGCACTCACTCACTGGCATATTGTGGGTGGATGGGCATGGAAAGCACCACGAATGACAGCGGTATGTCCTCATAGCGGCTGGGCTCAGCTGTGCGACACGGACGACGGTTTCAAAGTCTTCTAGTCCTTGGTTCAATGGACTCTTGCTTCAAGCATTAACGCTTAGGATTGAGGCCACTCGCTTGACGCGTCAAAGCCACAACCATCGTTTGATGTACCACTCAAGACAAAGGTCCAGCTGCTATCGATTATTGGGTTTTCCTCACAAGGTGGCTCCAAGCCAGCATCATTAGCACCGAAATGAGAGACACCACACCTTAGCCAGCGTTTCTGGCCCTCGACCATACAAAGACACGAGATTCCTTGGCTCTTTTCCAGGTCTTCATACCGTCTCATGGAGGTACATGGAGGAGGCCAATATTCGTCTGGGTTACACAGCATCGGCGGTGGCACAGCAGCTCAGGCGGCCGCCACCAATTCTTACTCGACAGCTCGTGCAGCCAGGAAACAGTTTGGCGTCTCCGGGGCTTTACTGCGCACCCATGGCCATAACAGAAGATGCCCGCAACATACTAGGTCAAAATTTGGTTCTTTTACCCACTCAATGATTCGCTGTTTCGCTTTCGGTTTCCACCGTTCGCCCTGGTCCGTTCTTAAAAACATCACTCTTCAAGAACCCTTGATAAAGATGCTCTCTAGGGTGTCCTTGACGTTTGTCGGTAGGAAACCATCGACGTCCAGTCATCATGTTTTACACGCGGTTGCTTATTCCTTGTCTTCGTGGTTGAAATCCTCCGGACTGTCACGAAGCGCAGGAGGCTGCTGAGGCCTGGTTCCCTGTACAATCCGGCCGGTAGCCCGGCGCCTTCTAGAACTCTGTCATAAATGACTGCACATGCTGCGTCTCCACCAAGGTACGAAAGGGGGCTACGAAGAGTGCTTCCCTCACTAAGGGTGGATATTGAAAGGGGGTTGAGGATCTTTTGGGCGACCATTCACTGATACAACAGGCTATTCTTTCTTGGGATCTTCATTCCCAATCTTCCACAACGAGCCACGCGAACTCGATGGGTCAGTGGGTTATCGCAAGCACCCAAACCAAGCTTGGAGCATCGAGAGAGGCATGACCTCCTGTGCCTGGTCTGTTTAGAAACCTTGTTTCCAGGTGGATGAGGACGCCTGCGGCCTTCCGAGAGTCAAGTAATAACGGGTGTAGGGACACTAGCTAATCACATCTAGGATGGAAACTCCGTGCTTACGACCCTCCTCCGATATGGTGTTCCGCCCCCTTTTCGGCTACCACCCACATGATCACATCTCCCAATATGCTTGCCGACCTAGGGACGTTGTGTCCAGCCCTCTTGTCTTTGGCGCAAGCCACATATCGTCAGTTGAACCAAGAAAGGAGGGCTTCCGTGACGGCAGGAGTTTTAATTCCGCCCCCAGCGCGGCGTCCACACACTCGTAGTTCCAGCGGTTGTTCTGCCCCGGCCTTTTGCACGTCAAAAACGCTGCTCGGGCGTTCCAGCGCTTCCGCTCGGAGCCTTTTATATCCATTGCACCTCTGAGCTTGGTTCTAGTACATTCGGGTACTGGATGTTGCCATGGTCCCGGCTTTGGGGGGCCATGTGGACCTTTGGCGACAGTCGGAGCTGCTTCGGAGCTACCTAGTAGGAGGGAAAGGGAGCCGTACTGGTGGTAATTGAAGGTCATGGCAGTGGAAAGATGATTACTAGTAAACCTCGCTGGTTTCTGACGTGTATGGTTCCATGTACTATCCGCAGTGAGCCTCCGCCATTGTGTTATCGAGGTAACCCCTCCGGTAGCGGTCGGCGACGCAACGATCTCCTTGTTAGACTCTCCATGGACGGTTTCTCTCCCGATTCAGCCATGCTCCAGCTTTGAACTACGAAAAACGGCCGCCCCTTGGCCATTCCTGCCATTCTATCTATCAGCCATTTCAGCAATGGGCTTGATGCTATGATCCTGGAGCTATCGGTCATGCCTTTCCCCTCGACGAAAGCGCCCTTGGGCGCGCCGCTTCGGATTGATTGCGAGCCTCCCCCCGCCGCATTTGCGAAGACGATGTAGACGAATCTATACCCCTCGGTCACCCCTGACCCGGTCCTCAAGCGTGCCTCAGAGCTGTCCCTGCTGTTGGCGAGCAGCAATTGACGATATCACCACCTTCGATTCCGATTATATAACGGTTGCCGTTGAAGGGAAGAAAAGGGGTTTTGGGACCGAAGGACATCAGGGCTTTGGAGGAGTGCTGTTGGGCCACGTCGAAGCTGTGTCTGCCTCGACTCTACAGGGTGTACTGCAGAAAACCAGACGTCGTACACCTGCGAGCTACTGGAGACCTGAGTGGGTTCTCGGTTTGGGTTCCCATCCATGACAATGGAAATCGGGCTCGGAGCCTGATGGGCTTGAGCACATAGAGATGGCCTAGACAGCTTCTGGGGGTCGCTTCGGAGCAACAGGTGTAGTTCTCCTGCCTGACGAGGAAGTTTCGGGCGGGAATCATGGTCGTTTCCGTGAAACAGGTGCGCTCAATGACCTTTGTAGCTGTAAAACTTTGCCTCTGGTTAATTCGTAGTGCTGGCAAGGCCCCGCTCGAGTGGCAAGTGACCTCGACCCTGATAACCACCTGTTCTCAACGAACTGGTTCTGTGATCACCACGGTATCTGGTTTGTGATGGAAGCCGACAGAGAATGCGACACGAAAGTCGCTGGGCAATCCGTTACGGCAGGGGCATCGCTGCTCTTACTTGGAGCGGACGTGAGCCGTCTACGTTGACGCATATTGTTTTCGGTAGCCGCCTTTCTTGCGCCCAGAACGGTTCGACCAGAGAGCCAAGGGGCTTGTCTTTTCGTGTCCGGATGTTGGTAGTATACTGCGAGCGCCAAATAATACTGATATGACGTGATGGGAGAGTTGTCTCTATGCCTTCAAAACAGGAGACGGAAGATAGCCAGCGAGGGGTTCTGGCGCCGACGAGAGTCGTCGAGGAGTTCTCGTTCAAAACGCATGCTCAGAGGGTTCTTTTTCTGGTTTGAAGAGCCCAGATGTGAGTTTCCGTTCTCCGCGCTTTGCGGATGGACTGCTTTCTTCGCCTGGTTGCCTTGGAAATCTCCTCCTGTCTATCGTTTAGCAGATTGTAGGTTGCGCGTTTCTATAAAGATTAGACAAAAGTCAGGGGTTTCCGAGAAAACACAGTCCTAACACAGCATATCAATGTCATGTCTTGTCCGAATCCAGTCTGATGAGCGATGCGGGTTGTGATCGTGATCGTTACTTCTGGTGACCTTTAAACGAGCTACTTGTGTTGTCGAAATACCTCTCTGCCCAAGTGGGCGTCGTGGACCGTCTCTGCCTCAAAAGCTGCGGAAGGAACCATCCACAGAACCCATAAGACATGCAATTCGGTCAGGTAAACGAATTGTTTCGATACTAACTCTTCACATGGTAACTGAACCTCGGGTTACGACAAGGCATCATGCTGAACGCAGAAGACGGATCGGCTAACATGCTCAAAATACTGTGACTTCAAGTAGCCGAGGCTCATGCCACCGCAGGCTCCACTCTCTTTCCACCATTATGAGGGGTATCTGTACATAAAATGACGTTGGAGATGGCATATCCTGATATCCATCTCTGGCGGTGCTCTTGGACGCTTCATCACTTTCGTCGAGGCCCAGTTACTAGTTGACCGGGAGGTGACCGGCTTGGTGTGACGATGATCACTTTCTTAAACGTCAACAGTAGCAGAGCAGGGCTTGGCTAGTTCGGTTCTGTTTTACGGCTACCTTATTCGGAGATCGATATATTTGGAGATCAATGCTGACACTGTTTTGCCGATAATTCGTTCAATGAATGTACATCATCCTGTTTTAAACTTACATTTTCTTGTTTGAGTGCTGAAGAATCCGGGTCCGTTGAAGATTGGTTATAGAACGAAGTATCGAAGCAAGACACACTTTGTTTGCATTATATGCCATGACGTCGAGTACAAGAGTGCGTCTTCCAACGCCCTTAACATTTAGGAATCCCCTAGACGAGTTACAAGCTAAGGTGTTCGTGTCCGCGAGAGACAGAGGGTTCTTCCTGGTCTAAGAGGAAAGTATGCGGCAAAGTTTCACAGTAAGTTTGAAGCTACGTGCTTTTTCAAGGCACCAGAGGTACGAATGGACGCAGCAAGATGATAGGAGAAACATCGAAATGGACGACTCTCAAGCGTGTACATTCTCTGTTCTTTTTATCAACACCCAACCATAGTCCCCGGGTTCTTTTCCAATAGTGTATTCTCTACTCCAAACTTCATGAAGGAATTTTCAGACTGAGATCTACGCCGCAACAGGAATCCACAAGTGGCTTGATGCGAGGGGATATTCCAACACATTCTGATGTATTGCAAGTCCTCTACCTTCGGCCAGAGGTTACTTTCTATGCGTATCACCAAGGAGAATGGAAAATTTATGGCTCATGTGGCCGCATGCCACATTCGGTTTCACAATACCCCCTTTCACAGAAAATGCCCGTCAGACGCCCTATACTCGCGTTCCACGAGCTCAATCATTCGTCCCTCCAGTCTTCCATGTCCTCCAAAGTGTGCCCAACTCACCCAGCCCGCCAACTCGCCGGTAAGCCTTCAACAGCCGTTTCTGCCCATATCACGTCGCACAAGGCCTTTCCTTCCCCCCCAGGAAAAAGACGAAAGGGAATGAATGTGCACAAGACCCAAAGAGGGTGTGCACCGAATCCAATGACCCGCCTCTCGGGAAATACGAACAGTCAGCAACAGCCACCAAACACACACCTTCGGAAAGCCACAACCCAACCAATTCGTCTCGCACGAGCCTCGGAAAGAAAAGGGTTGGGACCAAAGGGATAGGTGGGCATGAAAAAGGATAGGTCGAGGCCGTGGTATAATGACGCTTGCAGTAACGCTCCACTAAGCATTGGGCCGCAGACATTCAATATCACCGTCTGACAACGTCGAACATCCGCCCATAACTTGAAAGCCGAGCCCGTCTTTACTCTTCACGATGCGCAAAGGTACAGCGGATGTAGATTCTTCATGTCTCCAAGGTCCTTGCGGGTAACTCTACAACAATGCTGATGTATGCATTTTTTTTATATTTCTTTTACAAATCCACGCTATCCCGCCCATACACACCCTCTTTCGTGGGACTCGCTCACAGCCTGTACATTTTAGTTATCACGAGAGAGAAAAACCTCGTGTAGTTACACAAAGACGCACGCTCGCCCGTTTCCTCTCTTGCCTCATCCCCCGCCCCTAGTGCTGCTGGGGCTTTTCTCTTCACCGTCTTCTTCCGTCGCACAGGCTTCTGGCGCCTGCCGCCGTCCACCCTACTACGACAAGTCCGAGGTATCAAGACCGGCCTGCTTGACCAAGCCGTAAAACACGCCCTGCTTCTTGATGAGCTCCTGAGGCTTATCAAACTCCACCACCTCGCCCTTGTCCAGCACGACGACGCGGTCGCTGTCGAGGATGGTGTTGATGCGATGCGCGACCGTGATGATGGTGCGGTTCGCGAACAACGGCGACCGCAACGTCGTCTGCAGCATGGCATCCGTCTCGACGTCGACAGCCGCTGTCGCCTCGTCCAGCACGAGTATGTTGGATGGCGTCAGCATCGCGCGAGCGAGCGACACGAGCTGCCGCTGGCCCTGTGAGAGGTTGGAACCTGCAGCGCGAAGAAAAATGAGTCAGCAGTTCGAATATGCGGCTTATCAATAGTCAAAGTCGGCAGTTTTGAGGCAGAGCGAGTGAAGATGAGAATCGTCGGGGGAAGGGCACAGAATGAGATAAGCTAGCACGAGACATTCACTGCATGCGTGGAAGATCATGCAGGGGATTCTCAATATGGAGATGGATGCATGCGAAAGATGACGGGCCCATCCGGCTTAAGTCCGATGCAACGACACGAACTTCCGATATGGCGTTCAGGAGCACACGACTGCGAACAGCCGTAGGTGATGGTGTGGGATGGCCGAAGGGCAAAGCCGACAAGAAGCGAAGAGGAAACGTGCAGCAACTCACCTCCTTCATTGATCTTTGCGTCTAGGCCGCCTTCCATGCTCGATACGTGGTCCTTCAACCTGGCGTGTTCTGTTATAGCACCACACATTAGCTCCAATCTCCGTTTATGGAGGGGTAGAGACACCCTCTCATCGAGGGTGTGGGCGGGGAGTTGCAACGATTGGGTCGGCGAGGGGATGACCGCTCGTCTTGTATTACTTACCCAACACGCTCCAAAGCTCTGTGTCATCATGTACGTTCGCGGGGTCCAAATTGTCCCGGACGGTGCCCTCAAACAGGGCGGCGTCCTGTGGAATGATGGCCAGTCTTCTACGCAGGTCCAGCAGTCCAATAGAGGACGTGTTAATCTGGTCAATGCTGATGTGACCAGCAGTTGGCTCGATGATACGGAAAAGCGCTAACGTCAACGAAGACTTGCCCGCTCCCGTGCGACCGACGACGCCAATCTTCTCGTGCGACTTGATGTCCAAGTTGATATTCTTCAGCACGTTATCCAGGCCCTCGCGGTACCGCGTGCTGTAGTTCTTGAACTCGAGGGAGCCCTTGGATGGCCAGGCAGCGGGTGGCCTGTTGCCCTTGACAATCTCAGGGGCTTCGCTTGGCAGGCGGGCATATTCGAGAACACGCTCGACCGATACGATGTTTGTCTCCACCTCGACCGTCTGGCGCACGATCCAGTTGAGCGACGTCGTAATCTGCAATGCATAGGACATGGCGAGACCAACCCAACCGTCGCTCAACGGCGTGCCACTTGCAACGGTCAGAACGGCACCTCCAGCGGCCGCGAGAATGACAAGGGCACCGATGAACTCGAGGCGGACAGCCAGCCAACGGTTCGCGCTGATGGACGGAAAGTACGCCTTGAGGTTGGCATCAACGCGCCATTCGTTCTCAAGCTCAAATCTTTGCTGTTGACGGTAGGCCCGAATCGTCGAAATGCCTCCAAGAGACTCCTGGAAGTGGGCGTAGATGGGACTCTTGGTGACACTGTCGAGTCTCTTGAGCTCACGGGAAGTGCGGAGGTAGTATCGCTGAATCCAGTAGTAGATCAACGTGATTGGGATGATGAGTGCGGTGAACGGAGGCGTCGTGATAGAGATGACTGCCAGGGTGAAGCAAGAGCGAGCAGCATTGACGAATAGCATGTTGAAAGTTCTGGCAAGGACCTCGTCAACCCTGTAGATGTCACTCGAGAATCGGTTGAGAATGCGGCCAGTCGGCGTGGTGTCGAAGAAGGACATGGGAGACCTGAAGATGGCGTTGGCCATCCTTTCATGCAACTTCCTTGATGCCTCGATGGAGCAGAATATCCACAGAATCAGTGTTTGGAGAACCGTCAGAAGCGAGGAGCCCATGCCGAAGGCGAAGTAGATGCCGATGTAGTAGCCCACGTTCAAGTTTCCGCCTGCTTTTTGGTTCTGTTCGGACCATGTGTTGAGCCACACCGAGCCACCAATGTTTGCCGTCTGCGAAGCCAATAGAGCGATCAAGTAGACTGCGACAGCAACAATGTTGCTGTTCTTGGCATACTCGAAGTAGACACTCCATTTAACCTTTCCTTGCTCGATGTGCTCCTTTGTCTGCTTGGACTTGCTGCCAGCGACTTCCTCGTCGGTAAGTTTGCCACGGGGTCCCCTGAAGCTGGCGGTACTAGCGCGACGCAGAGTGGCCATGCTCGAGGATCGCTTCTTGTTTCTCACAGAGGCGCCAGTTCTGATAGGTTCCATCTCTGGGAGTTGCTCTTGGGCCTCTTCCAACTCGTTTTTCTCTTGGCTGCTACCCTCGGCTTCGATGATGGTTGATGTCTCACTGCTGGAACCGCTTGAGTTGGCAGAAGAAGACGAGCCTGATTCTTGTCCAGCAGTCTTAATGAGATCGTTTACCATGCCTTTCATAGCTACGAGTTGCTTGTAGGTTCCACGTTCGGCGATCTCACCATCCCTGATCATAGTAATGTAGCTGGCCTCTGTGAGCACGGCGATGGCGTTGGTCGCAAGAATTCGGGTCTTGGTGTTCAGCAGACCTCTAGGGCCTAGGACGTTCTCGATGATGTGTCTTCCAACGTGGGAGTCAACGGCCGAGAGGACGTCGTCCAAGAGGTAGATGTCCGCTCTGGCATAGACAGCGCGGGCCAAGGCCACACGCGCCTTCTGACCACCACTCAAGGAGATACCTCTTTCGCCTACGACTGTCTCATCACCATCAGGGAGTTGAACAAAGTCATCGACGAGAGCGCAAGCCTTGACAGTCTTTTCGTAGAAATCGGGATCGTAGCGGTAACCGAAAATGATGTTCTCTTTGACCGTAGCGTTCAGGATCCAGGAACCCTGGGCCACATATGCCGTGGTTCCATGAACTTCGACCTGTCCCTTGACTTTCCAGAGGTCACCCAGGATGCACTGCAAGAAAGAAGACTTGCCGGCGCCAACACGTCCAACAATGCAGGACAGTTCTCCCTTGTAGGCAGTGAAATCGATGTCCCTGAGGGCCTCCTTATCCTCGTGGCGGTTCCAGGAGAAAGATCCATCTCGGATGATGACGGTCTCCTCTCCCATCTCCTCAGGCGCCGGCTTGACCGTGATTGCATCAGACTGGATCTCTTCGGCAGTCAGGAAGGAAGTCAAGCGGCCAACGGCTACACTAGCCTCAACGATGGAGGTAATGACCATAGGAAGAACAGCCAAGGGGAACGTGAGCAGGTTGAAGAGGGCTAAACGGATGATTGTCAGTACTGGACACAGCAATTCGAATGCTGGGAGAACTTACTGAGCGCGGGGAAAACAATGTCTGCCGTCAACGGCTTGTCCTGCGTCATAACAAACACGGCGAAGGTCGAGCAGGAAACAAAAAAAGGAGCCGTGCTCCACGTGAAGTTGGCGAAGGCCTGCGTCGCTCCAATCTTGCGCAGGTTCTTAAGCTCGAGGTCATTGCGGACGAAGTTCAGCTTGTTCATGAAAGCAGCACCCCAGGCGTAGAGCTTGATGCTCTTCATATTGTTAATGATCTCGTTGATCAAGCGGCTTCTCTTATCCTTGTTCTTCATCTGTTCCTTTTGCAAGTTTCTCATGATCCTGGCAATGAAACCGTGCGCAGGCATCATGATGATCATGACGCCGATGCCAGCAAGCATGGACCAGCCAACCAGCTGGTAGAGAGACACCATGCAGATGATGATCTGAAAAGGGGCAGACCAGACTTGCTGAGCAAACTGGGTCAAGTCCTGCAGACGCTGTGCATCAACAGCCATGTAGTTCACGATATCGCCAGTTGTTTTGGAAGCACGGCCCTCATTGGACAGCTTCATAGACTTTTTGTAGATGGCAGACGCGAGACCACCCTTAATACGCATGCCGGTAACGAATGCAAGCTGGAAATATTGATGCTGCCAAGAGTTAGTGGGGCTGATCTTCGACTACTCTTACGAGGTTAAGACTTACAATCATGGAGGTCTGCAGGACGGCAATGGCGAACATAGCCAAGGCAATGGCAGCACCCTGGATTACAGGTTGCCTCTCTTCTGTACTTTTATTCCAAGAGCCCACAAAAGCGATAAGGTACTTGAGAAGCTGCGGTTGGACATACTGCGTGACGTCGTTGACGACCTTGAAGAGCGCGGCTATCGCGTAGGGGCCACCATAAGCACGGAACATGGCGAGCCACAAAGACGGGTTCTTGTGGTGCTTCAACTCGTACTCCCACGCCTGGTTGAATGCCTCTCCAGTGTTTTTGGTCTGATCCTTCTTGGCAAGCCCCCATAGGTCGTCTTCGGTAAGATACTGCTTGTATCCGTAGCGCATCAGGGGAGTCATCCACGAGAAGGTCAACAAGGAAAACACGGTAGCGTATTCGATCGGACATTCTTCCTCGTCAATCAAAGCCTCGTATGCGCTAACCTTCCTCGGCCACAGCCACTCGATCAGAAACTCGACGATAGACAGCCCAAAGCCCACGGTGTAAGTAATGAAGTATGCCGGGCTCGTGTCGTAAAGCTGCTGCGAGATCAAAGAGCGGAACTTGACAGCATATGCGATCAGAAGGAAGAGCCAGTAGAACAAGACAACACCATTCGCATTGCGCAGCCGGGCGTGCTCGATCCATTGGATGGCAAAGATGACGCCAAGAGAGACGATCGTAGCAACGGTCGTCCAGAATCTGAAGTCGCCGAACCAGATACCGGGGTAGTTGTTTATTTGGATACCGAGTTGTACTGCCACATCGGCAATGATCAATCCGAGGAGCGTCTGCAGAGGCGGCATGTCAGAGAAGAGTTATGGGAGAAGAAACGGCGGGCGTGGGCACTCACTTGCTTAGCCCAAAAATGCCAGTCCTTGGGAGCATCAGTCGGCCTCTTGCGCTGGAGAAGCCAAGCTATCGCAAGGGATCCAAAGATAACACCAAAGACTGCCACAGAAGCTATCCAGACATCGATAAAGCAGGGTGTGAAGTCGTATCGGATGGGACTCAATGGACCCCAACCCTCCTCGTTACCGCATGCCGGCTGCTTGTATTCTGCGGTTGCAGAAAGGTAATTGCTGCCGAGCTGTCCTAGGCGGTGGAATCCGGTGAAAGACCCCGTGTGCAGAACACGCTGCGACGAGTAGTCGGAATTGTCCATGACGAATTGCTCTCTGCGGTTCCCCAAGCCCGCCTGTCAACGCATGCTAGACAGCAGAACAACTGCTCTCCGGGTGTGGTGCTCGGTCGCAGGTCTCTCGGGAGTATGGTTTTTGGTAGATTATGACGGTCGGATAGGTTTGGTGAGGTGTAGATGCTGCAAGAAAAGAAGACACCGACACGGGGGCGACTCTGTCGTGGTGAGAAAAGTTTTGAGAGGGACGACCGAACCGGAGCAGAGGGCATGCGACGCTCCGCGCAATGGATGACCGAAAGGTGTGGTGGAGGTTTCTCGTCCCAGTGACGCTGCTGCACGGTTTGTCAGCTTCTCTTAGAGTGTTTGGACGCTGCGGGAAACGACGTTCGGGTTCGCCCCGGAGAGGACCACGCTACAGGCAGCGACTGCTGACCCAACCACAGGGCTCACCGCGGTTTAGGCTCTCGGAAAAGTGGGGAGCTATGACGACCTGCATTGAGGCCCTGTCCTGCATTCGGCGTTTTTACAATACATGTCCGGTACCTCCGATACGTGCACAACTGGGAGAGCTCGCCAGGTAAGGCACATGTTCCGGTACGCTAGAAATGAAGGTCCCGCGCGTGTCAGCATCTTGCATCTCAGATAAGACAGTCGGCTCGGGTATCTCAGACCCGGGCCATCCATCTTTGCCGCGTATCTTCGTGGACCTGAGTCATCGTCCACTTACACATTTTCGAGATGCAATTGAGGGGGACATTGAACAATTGAAATGCAACCCAAGCACGAGCAGCGCCAGGGTCCGGTCTCTTAGCCCCAACAGCTCATCAAACACACCTCTGTGTGTCCAGGCAACCAAACCGAGACAGAAACACGACGCGGTGGGATGTCCCCGGATGCAACATTGCTTTTGAGTTGTCCTGATTCATGTCATTTAGAGTTTGGTGAAACCCCTTTATCTTCAGACAGCTTCTACGCGTGTGTCGTGACGCCTCAATCACACCTGTCTATTGGGGAAAAAAAAGAGAAAAAAAAGCCACAACTTGTCGCAACAAACAATCGCATTTAGTTATCATGGTTTACGCGTGCGGTGTCTGCTGGCGCGAATTCCCATCTGGCTGGCGCGCTAGAGACCAACACTGCGATGCCACCGGGCACTGCCCGCCGGCCTATGAATGTGCCCTTTGCGATTATTGCTTCGACAATGACCAGGACAAGCTGGATCACGAGAGAGGGGAGCATTTGCACTGCAGTACCTGTGGCCGCGATTTCCAGAGCTGGAACAACATCCACCAGGTTTAGTTCCCTGCTCCTGTCCTTTACACCTCTCCCTAACCCTCCTCATCAACAGCATCTGAAGTCTCGCGTCCACCGCGGGTCAAACATGTCTTGCCCATTTTGCGGGGTAAACCGGACCTCCGCAACCGGCGTCGTGCACCATCTCGAGAGAGGAAGCTGTCCCAATGCCCCGTTGGACCGCGACTCCCTCTACCTTGCTGTCCATCGTCGCGACCCAGATGGCATTCTCTCCAAGAAGCTTCTCGAATTTCACGGCTCTACTCAGTACTCAGCCTCCGAGGAGGCTTACAACTATCGCCTCAATGCCTATCAGTGTTACCTGTGCGGCAACCTATACGCGAAGCTCAACTCGCTGAACCAGCATCTGGCATCCCCGGCCCACCAGCAAGCTTACTACCATTGCCCGAACAGGATCTGTGGTCGCGAGTTTACTACCTTGGGGGCCACGATGAACCATCTTGAGAGTGAGAGCTGTGGCTTTATGAGATTTGAGGCTGTCCAGAGCAGTGTCGGCCGTATCCTCGACTCGCGGCGCATGATTTCCTTATGAGGGCCAACCGACACTGAACGGTGAAATGTGACTGTTTGAAAACACCAAAACCACATCTGCCAGTAGGACAGCACTGCGCTAATCTTACGGCCATTCCAGCCTGTTGTGATATTATTCAGCGACCTAGCGTGTCTTTTTATGACGGATGTATTGTAGATCGAGTGTCCAACCATGATAATTCGTTTAGAATTGACTCGATATCCTGTATATGGTGGTAACCCGACCGCGAGCCGAATGAACGGGCATATCCCCGATGTGCCTCGTTAAGATTGAATGCTCCCCTAGCTGGGTCTCGTCAGAGTCCCTTGCGTGGAAGTCCGGTCGTCAAGTGACATCGAGACCGAAACACTCTCCAGTTGACCTCCACCTCGGTCGCCCAACCTAGTTTCTATCATTCTTTCCCACGCGAGACCTATGGATGCCACAGCCGCCCTGGGAAGTCTGATGAACTCCACCCGGGCAACAGAAAGCGATCGGAGAGTGTGGATTATGTCTCGTCGAGACTACACCAGCGTACGGAGACTGCGAAGTGATATCAATCCGAGACTTCCCGGGCGATGTCGAGGTCGACTCTGGCGAAATACCCCCGCTGAAGGTCTTTCGTCGGTACATTATTGCGCAGATCAACTCCAAACTAGAAGACGTCGACCCTACCGCCGACGTCAACTTCGACTCTACTCGCTTCACCGATGGTCACCACTGCGAGGCAACCATGCTGTCCCTACATATGCTCACCAGAGAAAGAGACGATCTCAGTCGGATATTGTTGAAGCCAGTGACGCTATGTTGTTCTTCTTGCCGCATGACCTTGTAGTATTCCAACTGTTCTAAAGATATGAATTTATGGTGTAAGCAAGTTCATGAGGATTTGAGCCCTTGTTCTCTGCCTCCATGGATCCCTAGGGATGCGGGTGAGTACTGTTTGGAGCAGGCTAGTGTTGCACTAAAGCACCGACTGGAGGTGATTATGGAGATATCCTAGAGTTCAGGCTGAGGAAGTCGTGAACTTGAGCAGATTATAACAAAGCATTACAGACAATACATGATTGGTTACATAAATACCCATGTATGGCAATTATTTGTGGCTATTTCTTTTTGGATATAGCCAGGCTGTAATCGTACAATAGAAAACACTTGAAACTTTTAGTAAGTCCAAGTATGATTTCACTTCAAGTAGTATAGAGCTCGGCGAAGGTTACTAGAACTTTACTTAGTCTCTTAAGCTTCACCCAGCCTTTCACTGACTCCTTCAGTGGTAAAAGCCCGCATTTCTTCACCTTTCGCCGGCATCACTCTTCATTATAGACCCCGTCATCTCCCGATTCTCGGTTCATCTGTACTTCATCCAGCCCCTGTGGACGGTTTCTTCTCTCATTTGACCTTTCGGCTATTGTTTGTCTGACGACGGTTTTACAGACATCGGGTGCGGTTGCAAGCGCAATATCAATTCATTTGCGGCTTCATCGTCGTCGTCGCTGGAACGTCGACTCACTTGACGAGACCATCACAATACTCTGTCGCCGTTGATTCTCTCGCCATCTTTGACTCTCTTCGGCGCCCCTTCGCCTTGAGCTTGGGGGCACAAAGAATTGCAATCGAATGTTACCTTCTCTCGACACACAAACAACCTAGACGATCTGTTACACCGCACCCATATGAGTCGCACCCTCGAAAAGGTTAGAGACACCGCTAGTCCTTTGTGAACACAGTACCCTTTCCGGTATCATCAATACCAGGGAGAAGCTTTGTCGAGCATTTCACGATGCTCTTCGAAAGTTCATGCTTGGCTTTACTGTGTCAATCAACTGCCTTATCGAGATCAATGAAGCCGATCATCAGGAAACATCCCTGCTGGAGGGGCTGGAAATCGGCATCCCCACGTTGCCCAGATATATTAGACTATCAGCCAAATTGAACGCCTGGCGCCTCTCTGGAAAAAATTCCGAATCAAATTTCACAAGGCCATGCCACTTTACTTGCTTTAACTTGAAATCCACTACAAACCCACTGACTGCTAAAACGTGTACCTAACCATCGCTCTCTGCAGTCTACGAGTCCTATATCGATGAATTTTGGAAATACTTTGACTAAATACATGACCGTCGGAAGTTTCGACTCTGGATGACATTCCGTGTCGCGATTGAGTGACAGGAGCAAAGTCATAACTAAATCTACTTCCACTCCATGCGGATACGATTGCCATCTTAACAGGAATGAATGTTATAGAGAGGTGTCCTACCAGGTTTAGCTGCCAGCAGTTATTTCTAAGACGTGCTTCCATTCAGATGAGGTTGGTATAGAATCCCAGTGCAGCGATCTGATAATGATGCCTATTGAGAAGCTTCCGGACGGTCTGCCAAGCACATAAGAATGCCCTCCGAGTAAAATAATCAGGATACTATAGAATACTGGATTCAAACGGGCAGCCACACGAAATAGGTTGCCTCTGCTTACAACCCAGTCCAAAAGGTTTCCATGCAAATGCACACACCATGATTACTAACTCACGACAACGATAAACAGCCATTGCGAATATTTTAAAACCGTTGGAGAGAGGGGCCATCAATCAACAATAACTGATTAATGGAAGGCACACCTGTTTCTAGCAATGTTTTTTCTTTCCAGGTGTACATCAAATGGCATCGAAGGGGTTCGCCTTATTTAACAAATGGTACGCAACTGCACGCCGTTGAGATCTGCCAACAAAACCAGCGTCATAGTCCAGATGAATGCGTACTCGAAGCTGAATTTGGGGGTGTCGTGGCCCTTCAGAACGTTGGATCCGAGACGACGTCACCAGGCTCAGGAGTGCATTGCCTGAACGCCAACGTCGTGAGGGGCACAAGAGTATCATCTTGCCTTTATCGGGGCAAAGCACCTCGGCCAGGGTCGCGCATGTCATGTAGTTTAGCTTATCGGACGACGTTGCAGCCCGTTGAGCCTCAAGATCAAAAAGAGCCAAGTACCTCCCTCGTCCAGGGAAAGGGCGTTGCTTCGGCTAGTGGGCTCAACCTTATCTCGCAGCATATGGAAGGAATGACCCAGGCACGCGGGAGACGTGCCAAGACCCGCAAACAGGAAACCTTCAACGCCGCAAAAGATAAGATAAGCCACAACGACGTCAACCCAGGACAACCCCTCTAGCGAACATCTCTCTCCAAACTTTATTCAACCTCACCTCCCTATCTGGCGGTCTGACGACGACGATAACGACGACCTCACATAGCCATAGCGCTGATGGGAATCTCGCCATGACGAGCCCGCCCGCTTCCCCGCGACGGCGGCACATTCTTTCATCCGTCAACCCCGACGAGCGTCAGGAGGAGACGTCGAAACCCACGAAACGCAGTTCATTTGGCGCAACGGAATCGAAAAGAGAGGACCAAGCGGCAGCAGACGATGGTGAAAACCTACAGCCTAGATCATCGCGCATTCGTTTGAAGTCGAAACACTCCAAATCGAGTAGATCACATCGTCACCGTGACCGTGACCGCGACCGCGACCGCGACCGCGATAATGACGAATATCGTTCCTCTCATCACCGTCATCACCACCGTCGGCGATATCACAGACGATCAAGATCCCCGACGCCACCGAATCCCTACGAACAACAAACTCTCGACCCAGATGCCGCGTTTCGCGAGTCCCTTTTCGACGCGATGGCTGACGACGAAGGCGCAGCATACTGGCAGGGCGTCTACGGGCAGCCAATACATGTTTACTCCAACGAGCGCCCCGGCCCAGAGGGTGAGCTGGAGCGCATGACGGACGAAGAATACGCTCAGCATGTCAGGCAGAAGATGTGGGAGAAGACACACCAGGGCTTGATCGAGGAGAGGGCCCGCCGAGAGGAGGCACGGAAACGTAAAAGTGAACAAGAGAAGAGAAATCGGGAACTCCAGGAAGACATGGAACGAAGCCTCCGCCGCGGAGAGGAGCGTCGTAGAAAGAGGATGTGGACGCAGCTATGGGAAGAGTACGCGCAAGCCTGGTCAGATTGGGCCAACGATGCGGACAAAATACCGTGGCCCGTAGAAAGCGGACGACGCAAAGACATTAGCGAAAAGGAAGTAAGGCGATTTATCGTCAACGGTCTGGCGGTAGAAGACATCGGCGAGAAGGAGTTTGCCGCAAAGCTCCGTGAGGAACGTGTACGATGGCACCCGGACAAAATGCAGCAGAAGCTCGGAGGGCAGGTGGACGATGCGGTCATGAAAGACATAACAGCCATTTTCCAAATCATCGATAAGTTATGGGCAGATACCCGGTCAAAGGCGTAGCAGATGCTAGGCTACATCTTTCGATCACCACTTCATTATTGCGCAATTAAGGGAGTTTTGATCAGGCGCACTCTTTGGGTTGTCTTGGTAAATATGGGAGCGATCATGATCTAATGCAGCCGTGTGTACCACTTTTCTTTTTGTACTGTGAAACACAGGGTGAAGCGGCTGGGAGAGATTGGTACGGCCAAGGTGGCTGAAGCTGGGTTACACCATCATTCACACATCTTGGCGGTGACAGGCTAGAGCCTGCAGCTGGGAGAGACGCATGGCTCAGGATACGAAGTCTGGCATAAGACACAAGCATAGACTGCCACATATGTGACTGGATCAAGTACGCCACCGTATATACATTTCATCCGAATCCATAATACTGACACTACTACCTGGTGCCAAGACGTTGGAAGCGGCCAAGGCGCGTGGGGCGGCAGCTAACTTGATCCCAGAAATCTCAATCCGGTCGAGCAACACATCAAAACCAAGTCAGTTGTCAATGACACGACCGAGGGAACAAGGTTTTTCTTTCAAAAATGTACGGGTTGATGTTTGATTTGATGTACAATTCGTACTGGTATTACATCATGATATCTCTGATAATCCCAAAAAGCCCAAACAATGCCGTGTAATATCCATTACCACACACCGAAGGTGTCGATCGTTTCCGCTAGCACAAAAGTCCGTAATGATTCATGGTTGCAATATTTACAGGTTGGCAACGACGGCAGCACCACCGAAGAGGGCACCGAGGGCGACAGCAGCGGTCTGCTGGGCACCGGCTCCAGGAGCGGAGGTGCTGGCGGCAGAGCCGGTGGCGCCGGAAGCTTCCGAGGCAGCGCGGCTGGAGGCAGACTGGATAGCGGAGGAGATGCTAGCGGAACCAGCAGAGTCGGTCGCGGAGGAGAGAGCTTCGCTCAGGGAACTCTGCTCGGCGGCAGCGGAGGAAGTGATGGAGCCGAGGCGGGAAGAAGCATCGCCAGCGATGGAGGAAGCGGCGCCGGAGGCGCTGCTCAGGATGCCAGAGGCATTGGACTCGATGGCGCTAGAGGCAGAACCGATGATGGAGCTGAGCTCAGAGGCGCCGGGGATGGCAGGGGTAGTGACAGTGGGAGTGGTCTCCTGGGCCTTTGAAGGGAATCAGTACTCATTGTTGGGATGTTGGACCAAGTGATCAACTTACAGCAACCAGGGAGACGAGGGCAAAGACGGTGGCAGCGGTGAAACGCATATTGACTGAGTTGATTTGGGTTGGTGGTTGAAAAGGTTGAGATTATGGATAAGTGATTGAAGATTGATTCGACGGTTGGGATGATTGGTAAAATGGATGGGAAAGGGATGAACGCCGAAAGAGCTGGTGGAAACAGTCTTATATATCCTGTGGTGAGCACCGTTCTGCGAAGCCAAGACAAGTCCCGTCCTCTGTCACTCCCGTTTCGATTCGTTCCTTCACACCCCCCTCCTCTTGCCCCCTCGCGCCGAGAAAGCCAGGCACCGCTACAAGATCCTCCACAATCCTGGGCAGCCATACGGAGTAACTTGGCGTGGTTGTGGTGAGGTGAGTGGTACGAAAACTGTCCATGATGGGATTCCTCCTTCTCACCTCCACACGCCCCACACCCCTGTGCCTCGCCTCGCCAGCACCCAGGTCGAAGGCGAACACACGACAAACTGGGGGGCTTGGGCTTGAGACCGGGTTGCGTTGCTAGTCTAGCGGACCGCGGGTGGCGCTCCGAGACTAGATGCTACGGTATGGGCTGCGTACCCTGGGGGACCCATGTTCAATATTTTGGAACCGTGTACCATAGGACGGAAGAGCGAGAGCATGAGAGCAGAGAGGAAGAAGACGAAAGAGAGACCCACATCCTCACGTCATCTCCACGGTAACTTGCGGTCTCCCAACTTGGTTCTCCGGCTGAGGAGACAGGCCAGGTTGTGTGTGGCTGGCGTAGGGTACATCGATAGCCTCCGAAAAGCTCTCTCCTCTGGAGCAGCCTGCTGCCGTCCTGCGTTTTGTCTAAGACTGGCGGAGGGGAGGGATTGCAACCCTCTCAGTCATGATCTATCGGCATTCTGAGGGTTGGCCTGCGAGCCTGATACTGTAGATTTGGGACGAGGTGTGGGTTAGCAGGCGGCCAAGCAGCAAGCAAAGCTCGTCATGTCCATCATTCTGGGGAGGGGCGGAGAGGCAAGTTTCCACTGGACCACACGGGAGTACGTCGTAGTCCACACCAGTCTGAATACACTCACCTCTCCAAAGACAGAAACCGCAGAGCTGCTCCGTCGAAGAATCCGGTCCCAGGAGACGCGAGATCCCAATCGGTGGATGATGGAAAACGCGTTCGCCATCTGTTACCTGCTGTGTTCCCCAACGAAAAGAAGCGCTAGACTAGCCAAACTGGACTTATTCAGCCCCGTTTGAGAAATCTCTTGAAGGAGCAGTGGAATTGTGCTAGCTGAACGGTGCACAGCAAGGCGAGACACGCACACACCATGGTGGCGTTGGTGCCGCGCTGCGTGGCTAACGTTGTTCCATAGGGAGGAACGAACAAAGGAAAGCTCCCGGGCCCGGTACCTGAACAGCCATTCTCAAGATAGCAGCAGGGAGACGAGCAACTCGCAAGCCACGCGGGTACATGGCATTGGCGCAGAGGAGAGATGTCATCCGCACAACCCACAGTATCCGCTTAAAGGTACATCTAATGACCGGAGAAATTGCCCGGTCAAAGCGACATTCAACTGACGGGAAAGAAAAGAGCGGAAGAGGGAGGGTGAGGCAACTGCCATTGGTCGCTAGAGGGTCTTCGGTGTATCCTCCGGGGGGACTCGTCCAACAAACAAACGGGCAACATGTCATCAATAACAAAACCGGGATCCTTTTTTGGAGAGCGAGAGCACTGGATGCTAGAGCGAACCGGCAACGGACGACGACACACGAAACGGGGCCAATGACACCATAGCCAAGGACTGGGGCGGCGGCGGAGGCGAGGAGATCGACAGGAGGTGGAGAGATTTCGAGGATATGATTCGCCGGAGCTTCATTCTTTGGCGTCGAGGTCAGAGTAGCAATTGGAGAGATCACACCGTTCTGAGGTTACTCTGGGATACGTACCTTTCTTCCTCTCCCGGACCCAGCCAAAGGAAACGGACAACACACCCACCCACCCACACACACACACACACACACAAACAAACGGGAGAACGGTATTGTTGGGCAGAATAGAAGCTACAGAGAAGCAATGGGAGAAAAAGAGGAAGAAGAAACTGTTTGCGAAGGGGGAAGGTTGGACAAAGTTGGCATGGCAATCGGCTTCCCGCGAGAGTTTCGACTCCGCAACGTTTCACGGTAATGCTGAAGCCCTTTCTCGAGATTGAGCCTGGAAGGAAGCAACAGAGGACGAGGCTTGAAAATGGAGTTTCCACCGATTGTCGGGCCCCCCGGATCGACATGATCCATCGGGGATTTTGTGCCAGTTTTTGAGGCTATTCAGCTGTGCAGCTGAGGAGCCTTGCCTGTCAATCATTCACCACCCAGCGTCCCATTAGTCGAACCCGTCTGCCAGCTCGAACTCAAAATGGCATCTCAAGTGGTGCTCTGCGTCTTTTGCTGACAGCTGATAGACGAGCAAACTTTTCCACCTTCGATCTGCAAGGGTTTTGGCGTGCCTGAAGTTTGATGCACTGACGGCCGGCAGGTCAGAGCAACTGCACCGGTTCCCCCTTGAACATTCCGCCCTCCATAGTTGGCGCTGATCTAGTCTGCAATATGGCACCGGTACGGATATATTGGCCTAATTGTCATTGACCTGGTGCTTTTCGGATCAGATCACACAAGACAGATCAGAACAACGGAGCAGCCACGGGCAGACGTCAACCCCGGAGGCCCGAGCCATGTTTGATTACATAGTATGTATGCCATGACGTAACAAATGACAGGGGCTTCAGTTGGGATGAGCCCGCCCCTGTCGGCAATTCAGTCATCATCGTTCGCCGTTGATGCAAGCGAACCCCCCCCCCCCCCCCCCCCCCCCCCCCCCCCCCCCCCCCGAC